>JBBPML010000140.1:0-60463 GCA_038090275.1 Austroboletus novae-zelandiae | reverse complement strand
AGCCCTTAGGCATGAGGTGTGCACGTTGCACGAGTCTAGACGCTGCTGACTAAGCAGGTCATGTGATAAGTTAAGGACTTGAGACGACAAGTCCGTCCACCTTGGTGTGGGAATAAGTTACCGTAAGCGGCTGTTCGAGAGTTCGAACCAGCTTGAAGTAAAGAAATAGAAAGTAAATAAAAGCGAAATAAAAGTGAACGAAAAGTACGTTCGTAACAGTAGGAGTGGTCAGAGGAAGTGAAAATGTCGACACATGAGGGGTTTCCTCTGTTGAAGACATAATCTCTCAAATTGAGAGGTTTGAGTGGACATGTAGGTGGAATTGTGAATCCGGTGAAAGACAACACAGATTTGGAAGTGGATAATGTGGTGGGGCACCATGCGAATGTCGGAGAGGCAATCCTTACTTCTGGGCGACTTGATATGTCAAGTGGAATGACATGACAATGACTGTGATCACACAAATAGTTGATCCTCTCAATGGAGATCAGCCGGTGTAGTGCTCTATCACACGAGGTTTTACCCTAGCAGCAACTTTATCCTTATTTATCAAGAGGCAGATGACCTCTACACACAGTGCTAGGCTGTTACAAGCTTTTGCTCGGTGCTTAACTGATCTCAGATTACACAAGAAGCTTTTAACAGGACATTTCTGTGCCTAGAACAATGTCTGACGATGTTGTGACAAATGATTTGGCTAATCGAAATGAGCAAAGACACAACCAACTCCTTAACCCTGGAGGCCAGGTACAGTGGTAGAGAGAAAGCGGGGGAGGGAACAATGCAAAATGCAGGCAATGGTGATAGGGGAATGAGGATGTGGAGTTTCAGAATAATGTTGTGCTCAAACCAACAATGGCTTAAGAACGAGGGAGTGAGTTCTGGTATCACACCAAAGCCTCAAAGTGAGCAGTGATAGCAATTCCGAAACTGTAGACTACAATATTTACATGGGGTTTATATACTATACTACACGAGGTTACCAGATGGTTACAATGAGGATGAGATACATATGCTATTGGTACTTGGAGTAAGTGCATGTTCCCTACGTCATAGTCTAGAATGGTCCTTCGGGAAACGACTACCGGAGCACTGCCTTGCCGGTGTCGGAATCGGAATGGTTCGGAAAGGAGAAATGAAGATACAACAGGGACAATTCAATTATTCAACGCGCACTGAACGATTGCAACAGAGACCGTGTGGGCGCAAGTGGTGTCGATGGAGGTGGCGAACCACTAGCTGAGGTGGACCCCAGCCACCAGGTAGTAAGAGAAGCAAAGACTCACTCCCCAACAGCACAGAGTCCCCCATCAAACCAAACCTCCCTTGCCGCCCCATAGACCGGGAGTCAAATCGAACCTCGGATTGGGGGCAGGCACCCGAGGCGGCAAAAAGAAGATCAATATATGTTATGGCTTTCGTAAAATAAGCCACTCGCTTTGAAGTGATCGCCCATATCCATGGCTTTGCCACTGCGGGATCGGGGCCGCTAGTCCGGTCCGTCCCCGTGGCACTTCAAACACTGACACGCCTTTCGTCGAACGAACGCCCTATTACATCGCAGCAACACACTATGTAGATCAAAAGCACAACCTCACATCGAACCCAGCACCTCGCCACCCACCACATCCCCCTCCCCCGCAGACGACCGCTTGCCATAGCCCTGCGCGACGATATCATTCACCCTGTCCACCATATCCACATCCACATCCACGCTCGACGACGACACCAGCGCGACCGCCAGACTCGTCGGCGACAGCGACCCAAGAGACCACACGCCCACCGGACTCTCCGATGACGCCGGCCGAACCGACGATTCCAGACGCGCGTGTACGACCGGTCGGTCGTCGTGATCCGGATACGAAGGAAACGGTAACGGCGAGCCTGGCGCGCTCGTGCAAAGCCTTCGCGTCTTCCTGAACGGGAAACGGCCGGATGATCCGTCCGAACGATGCGAAGAGGAACGAACGGTGAGCGCACGGCTCGTGAGGGAGGCGCTCGAGGACGCGGACGATGTGAAAAAGAGGGATTTTTCGAGCGGCGGAGACATGAGCGAGGGCGGGCTGAGAGGCAAGACGGATGCGTGGTCGTCGGGGGCTGAGGAGCGCCTGGAAGCACCGCCAGTCGACGATCGATTACGAGGCGTTCGAGGATGACGTTTAGGTGCCCGTGTGTACGTATCGGATCGATGACTCTCCTCAGTTCCGTACTCCTTGACCGTATCTACGGATCGCTCATCGGCAAGCATGTCTTCTTGGGACTCTGAGACACGCGCTGTCGGATCGTATCGATAATCTGTGGGCAAAGCGAACGCTCCTTCTGGGGTCTTTGTTGGCAACACCGCTGGGATATCGCCGAGATTTTCTTCGTCCTCCCGAGGACCAAGTAGCCCCGATGCGTCCTTGTCAAGACCACCATCCAGAGAGCGACGCGCGTTGACTTTGTCTACAAGTACAGCCCCTCTTGTCGTCTTTAAGCTGGCAGCCCGACGCACTCGGTTCGTAGGGGTTTTATCACCCAGTTCGTCTTCCCGCGCTAGGGCAGAATAACCCATGCGCACGCCGGTTACGCGGTGGTAAGGACGCTTGAGTTTCAAGATGTCAAACATGCTGCGTCGAAACGTCTTGGGTACATGGGTGTCTTGAGTCATGTGGGTCGAGGTGGGATCCGGCGACGAAATGCGTATATTGGGCAGAGGGATGACATCCAATGGAGCCATCGGTGTTGTCGCAGAGAACGGGTCATCTTGTGAGACCACCCTAAACCTTTCGCCGTCACTCGATGGAACGATGGTCTGAACGCGGATCGCGTCTGAAAAATGTGGCTGCGATATACCGAGTGTCTGCCACGCAAGCGTTCCTTTGGACACGTATCGCGAACCGTGAACGGTAAATTTGCTAGGAGTACTGGCAGCGAAAAGCGACACCTGTTCCATACTCGGGAATCCCTGCACGAGCAAGCGATCCTCGACGTCGTTTTCTGGGTGAACGTAGGGAGGACCAGGCAAAAGAGTCGAAGCACGTGAACGAGTGTGTTTTTCTCGCAATTTGAAAAAGATTGAAATAGTGATGGCACCAAAAACGACACCAAGTGCAATGAACAGAGGAATGAGATACAATATGTTCACCTGATGAGGGGACCGCAGTTTCGGCAAGACGGTTTCGGATGATGCCGACGCTGGTGGTAGTGCGGTGATCTGGACTATAGAAACAGTCGGGACATCACTCAAGAGAATGATGTCCTGAGCAACGGTGCCCATGTGGGGATCGGTCTCCAAGGTGATCGTGGGTGAAGGGGTGAACGTGGGTGCGTCTGATTGAGCATAATGCGACCACCAGGGATGAACTGTTGGGTTGATTCCGTAGCGGTCACCTAGGTGGATCAAAGTAGGTAAAGCGACGAAACAGAGCAAGCGATCTCGTACGCGATACCATGATGGCAGACTATTGTGGGTTGTAGTCGGGGCCAAGGACTATGGACGGTACTCGTGACTCGACACCTAGAGCGGAAAGATCTGCTCGAGGCCTGTCCAGTGAAAGACCGGCGGCGATGAAAGTGGAGCGGCGAATGAGATGTGAGGAGGGAGAGTACGATGCGTTTGCGACACCAGACCGTTTGGTCTTGCGCCAAAAGGTGGTCGGGCGAACTGCGACGGCAGGTTGAAGGACATGTGGCGTGCAAGGACGAACGGACGACTCACAGAGTGGGGGAGGTGGGCGGGACAGCTCGCCTCTGTCTGCGGCTGTAGAGGACGAAAAGATGCGGCGGGGTGCTGCTATGGGTGGTGTGGCGGACGGCGGTGCTGAGGCAGGCCGCTGGGGAGGCGGAGATCTGGAGGCCTTGAAGGTCTTTCTTGGGGGAAAGAGAAAGGTGGCGTCCAGGTCAGACACTTCCACGGGAGAGCGAGGACTGTCCCTGTCCGCGTCGACGTTCTCGAGGGTGACCATGACCGGCCTTGCGGGCTCGTTCTGACTTCGACGGGCGAAATTGAAAGCCAACGGGCTCTGTTTCGGATACAACGGCGTCGGCGACACGAGCACGGTCAGATCGGACATGACGGTGCGGAACAAACCCGACCGCGCTTGTTTGCCGACGCTCATGTTGTTGCGCTTTGCTCCGTCCCCAACCGGCGCTCTTCATCTCGGCGGGCTCAGAACAGCGCTCTACAACCATTTGTTCGCAAAAAAACACGGCGGACGGTGGATTCTCCGCATCGAAGACACAGACGCGGTAGGCCACTTCTCTGCTTGTCTCTCCAACTCACCCTTGCAAGTCACGCTATGTCCCTGAGTCCGTCGACGGCATTCGATCTGCGCTGGCTTGGGCTGGATTGTCCTACGATTTCGGCAAGTCGATCCCAGACCGCACTCACGTCCTCTGATCCTTTCAAAGGCCCCGGATTGGGCGGCCCCCATGGCCCGTATCATCAAGTACATCCCTACTCTTCCGTTTCCGATCCCTTTCACCCACCTACTTCCAGTCAGAGCGGCTAGACTTGTACCACACGCACGCACGTCGACTCTTGCAGGTGTGTCCCACGCCTACCACGCCGTTCCCTCGTTCTACTCTCCCTCTAGTCCGGTCACGCGTATCGTTGTTTCTGCTCCCCAGACAAGCTCGCTGCAACGAGGGAGAGATTGGCCCGCGTCGGGTCCAACGCCACGTACGACAAGACCTGTCTCCATCTCACCGAAGAGGAAGTCGCAAGACGCGTCCGTGCCCGCGAAAAGTCCATTGTCAGGCTCAACGTATGTTTCCGTTCGTTCTGCTCGCACCGAGTGTGTCGACCGCTGCCTAGGACGACAGACTCCCGGAACCCGTTCCGCCACACGATATCGTATTTGGAGCTCTGAGAGACGCTCATGCTTCTCTGCCGACCGATCCTGTCCTGCTCAAGTCTGACCTGTTCCCTACTTACCATCTCGCTTCTGTCGTCGACGACCATGAGATGGGAATCACCCACGTCATCCGAGGAGAGGCAAGTCTCGTCGCGTCTCGTCTCCCAGCATCCCTCTTTATACGTCATCCTTTAGGAATGGCTTCCATCTCTTCCACTACACCTCGACTTGTACTCTTGTCTCTCACTCAAACCGCCCCAGTTTGCACACCTTCCTATCTTACTGAACCCCGACGGTTCCAAGATGTCGAAACGCAAGGGTGACGTCGCAGTCCTAGAGTTCATGGTACGATCTTTTCGACCATGGCCTTTTTTTCAATACTCAATAGTAACGCCAGAAAAGAGGATGGGAACCCGAAGCATTAATCAATTGGCTCGCCTTGGCAGGTTGGGGACAATCCCGATCTCCCTTGGACGCATCACCCACTGCGCGCAGCCCCGAAAGCACCTCCCTCATGACGATGCCCGAACTCGTCCAACAAGTACGTCAGCCCGTGTAAACCCTTAGTCCTAACAAACAGCTTTTTTTGTTAGTTTGATCTCGCATCCCTGACGCACCGTCGACAAGTCTTGGAACCCGCCAAACTCGAATACCTCAACAAACACCACCTCATGCGCAGTTGGAAGACGGACGGAGGAACGCTACACCACGCGCACAGGATCCGAGACCTCGTCCGCGCCGCTTTTCCACACAGGCACGTCTCGCACCACTGTTTTTTTTCTTCTTCTTTTCGTCTGACCACACCCCGTTCAGTCCACACACGTCCCCGGAATACATTGCCCAAGTCATTCACGTCTTGCAGGTGCGCAAAAAACACAGTTTTTTTCTTGGACGCTGAAAAAATGGGGGACGACGGTTCCAGGGACGGATCATCATCATCCAAGACGTGCCCGAACTAGCGCCCTACTTTTTCGTCGATCCGGATCGCGAGACGGCCGATGCACAAGCCATGTACACGTCCATACCGCGCGACGACTATCGTGAGTGTTTCCGATTTGAACGCGCCTGTTCTTCACCCTCGCTGCGTTTGAACCCCCCAAGGTCGTGCGTTGGAAACGACGGTGGGCGTCCTCGAAAGCGACCCAGATGCACGCGGCGTGTCTAGACTCACCTCGCTCGTCCACGGTGCGTGTGAAGCGACTGGGCTCAGGCAAAAACACTTCATGACGGCGTTGCGGCACGCGTTGACTGGGATGAAGGTGTGCCTTTTTCGTCGTCGTTTCGTACGCCCTTGTTCACCGCCCCTTAGACGGGTCCGACCGTCCCCGAAACGATCGACGTACTCGGGCTACGACGGACCATCGCCAGACTCGAAGACGCTCTCGCATACGCTGGTCAGACGCCTTGACCCACCACTTGATACTTGTAAATACAAAAGAAAGAAAATTGCATCGTGTTACATGTTGATTTTTTCAGTGCAGAAAAAACAAAAGAGAGAGAGAAAGAGAGAGAACGACGACAACGTCCACGTTTCACAACATCTCCCATCCACCGTTATCTACCGTACTCTCCAACTTGCGTGCGACAGCCGTCGGAATACCATGATTGAGCCACGTCTTGCGTATCTCTTCCCACCGCGGAACGTGCAAGTACTGCCGCCGTCCTCGTCTGCACCACCCATCATCGTAAGAACACACCCCCAAAAAGACACATGCACGTCCACGCACCTCATCGAAATATCCACCTCCCCATGTACGTCCAAATAAGGCGACTGCGCAAACGACCCGTTGCTCGCATACAAGAACAACAACGAACACCGCTTGACGACGAAATACAACCCGATCCCTCCACCGCACCTATGGAAAAAAATAAAACTACGTCAACGACCCAAAAAAAGAACCCCCTCCAAAAACCGAAAAACGCACTCTCGCGTATGCATATTACACTCGCCCCGCCCGTTCGCCTCCACGTCCATACAGCAATGACTGAGCATACAACACGTCGCACCACAGATCAAACAGACCGCCGCATCCGTCGGCACCGTGTCGCACCGCACACACCGCATCACCTTGTCCCGCCCGTTGAATAAATCGTCGAGCACGATCGGTAGCCGCGCCAGGCGGTACGACGCCGCATAATCGAGCACGACTCCACAGTTGAGCTGCGACGCCGCGTGCGAGTGGCCATAGTGCGCGCACCATCCCGACAGCGCGTTTTGGAGCGTGTCTTGGTTCGGGAGGTCGGAGAGCGGGGGGACGTGTAACAGCGCAAGGAGGCGTCGGTATTCATCGTTGTCGTCGTCGTTGTCGTTGTCTGCGCCCGTCGGCGGCGGCGTCGGCGTCGGCGTCGGGAACGCGTTCGGGAGGACAGATCGACAGAGGATCGCCGCACGTCGCAAAAAGGGCAACGTGAACGTGTACAGCAGTTTTTCGATCCGCGCTTCGCCAAACATCTCGAACACGAGCGTCGCCGTATGTTCAAACACGGGCGAATGGCGCACGACCGACATGAAAAACATGCGCACGTCGCCAAACAAATCAGCGTACGTTCGCGACACGGCCGGAATCGAACTCGAGGACCGCGCCTTGTTCAAGACGTACACCATTCCAATCACAGTGCGCGCCAGACATGCGTAGTAACATAGCACGAGGACGTGCTGCAACATCTCGGGCGCGACGGCCGCCGTCTCGACCAGCACCGTGAACGGATCACGGAGGAGCAACGGATACGAATACGACGTCAGCGACGTCCTGCTCCACTCCGGCAACAGGCGTTTGATGATCGCTTGCTTCACCGCTTCCTTGCCCCCGTCCGATCGTCCCTCGAGCTCGATCTTGGCCAGCGAAGCCAGACATCCAAGAAGAGACCGAACCATCCGCACCTGCGACTCGGTCAAACTATCCGCAACGTTGCCGCTCGCACCCGTCCCGCGCGTCGCCACCTCGATCGACGCGATCGTATACCCGACCAACTCCTCCGGCAAATAAATCCCCGACCCCCGCTCGCCCATATCAGGCTCCGGCCTCTCTCGCAAATGACGCGTCTGTTGCGACACGATCTTGGCCACGTTCACGACGCTGTCCAACATCTTGAACGTCTCGAAATTCTCCCCGCGCCGAATCTGCACCGCATAATTCGGGTCCTGCGCGCTCCAAAAGACGAACTCGCCCGTGCCGTTCCGGAACTGGAGCGAATCCATCACCGCGTCCGGTTTCGACTTGAGAATCGATATTCCCACCGCGCGGATCCAGTCCGGAAACGGGATCGTGGTCGCTGGGAGCGCCGACGGTCGAGAGATGGGAAGAATAATGTTACCCAGGCTTTTGCACAGTGGACAAATGTATTCCTTGCGAAGAATGTTCTCTGGGTGGTTCCGCGTGGCGTGCGAACGATGCCGTTGACGAACGGAGGCATTATACACCTGGAAACACTCCATGTGCATCATGTGGCCGCACATGGACGTGTGTAAACCAAAGCGCGTGTGTTGAGTAGGGAATCCATCAAAGTTGGGCCCAAACTGGGTCACGTCCTCGTGATAGTTGGGGTCCACGGACGGGAACGTCGTTTGCGTCGGTGGCTGAGCACGGCGGTCGAGCGAGGACGGCAACCCCATCAGTTCGTTGAGATAGGCACCATGACTGTCTGGATGTTTACGGAGCAATCGACTGGGCTGGACCAGCCCAAGCATGCCCCACGGCTTCGAGTCGTTCAGGTCCTCCTGACACACGATACACGAACCGTATTGGACCAACTCTTCCGGCGCCTCGTCCATATCTTCGTCCTCCTCGTCCACGTCTTCAAAGTTGGTGGCGAAACTCGCTTGTTGTGCCTTCATCTGGGCCATGATCGCCTCCTGACGTGCCTTGGCCGCGCGTTTCTTGAGCGTCTCCGAGTCCACCCCAGAGTCCACGACGACGACGACCTTGCGACGTGCCTGCACCTCCTCGGGCACGAACTTGGACATTTCGCCCAAGATCCATCCCATACGCCCCGTATAAGGCTTGAAATGTTCAACGTGCTCCATCGCACAGATGATCTGGATCAGATTCTTGCCGTCCTCGAACACCTTGAGCGCAGAGAGATGGCTAAACACCGACGCACGCTCCACGAGCGCGATCATGACGAGATAAAACGCTTGATCGAGAATCGCCTCGGCCGACGGTGGCGTCGTTCCCCCCGCCTCCGTCAACACGAGGATGTTATAGATGGCGTAAAACATGACTTGCAAAAGCGCCTCGGATTCCAACAGGGACGGCAATATGGAGAACGGACCCGTCTCGATCCCGATCGGTTTCGGCACGATCACGGGGTCCGCCTCGCCCGTCGTCTTCTTCAACCGCGCCTTGAGCACCGCCTCCACCTCTTCACGTCTGTTTCGGGTATAGTGATAATAAAACGGGTTGACTTCGTCGTACAGTGCGTCTTTGAGCTCATAAGTCCCGGTGTCGGAGGTGGCCTCTGGCGCTCTAAAGTTGGAGACTTGTCTGAGGACGTGTTCGAAACAGACGTCGTCGGCCATGCGCTCGGCGACGCGCTTCACGAGGTCGGTGTATGAACAGGGTCCAGGCGCGAGTGCGTGAATGATCTCGCGCCGAACGGCGATCGGCAGAGACAACTTGGTCGCACTGCCCTTCTCGGTCAAGAGAGTGATGATCACGTACAGCAGCTCCTCGACCATGCTGGACAGTTGAGCACCTTCGTACGACGGATGGACGACCGCACCAGAAAAGAATTGGAGGAGCTTGAAACGGTCCAGGATGCTCGCGATGACCGTGTTCGGGTCAAGAATGATGAGAGATGTCTGGAGAATGAACAGGTCTTGGTCGTAGCACAGCTCGCGAAGCATAAAGTCGCGATAATGTAACAGCTGACCGCGTATCGGGAAGCCGTTGCGAACCCATAGTCCGGAGCGGATCTGTGCCACCATTGCGAGCACTACAAAACACGACACTGACTGAGCTACTCATTGGGAACCAATGCATTTCGAGCTTACCTCTGAGAGGAAAATCGATCAACGTGAGAATAGCGTCCTCTGTCGCAATCCCCATGAACAAGTCTCGCACGCTCGCCACGCCCACTCGACCCAACGACTCCTCGGACAGAATATCCACGTTTTTCAACAGCTCCGCCAAAAGCCAATGCAGAGAATGATGGAAACTGACATAGCCCTCTGAAACGTCAAAATCCACGATGGTGTACTCGACGTCCCCAAACACGACATCGTGGTGTGCGGGCTTTGAAAACTTGCTCTTGTCGAGCTTGTCGTTGACCAACGTGCAGACCGCAAGAATCTCGCCCACGACGATCGAGATGGCGCTGATGAGCTGTGAGGGCGTCGCCCAGCCGAAAGCCTCCCCGTACACCTTGATGACGCGCGAAAGCGAGAGCGTGACGTTGAAGACGCTTATCCAAGCATCCGTCTCGTACTCGACGTGGTTCGTGGCAGCGCGTTTGTTGGGGTGCACACACATGAACAGCTGGCACACTTTGGAGAACTTGCGGATGAACGAGGAATTCCTGGCGATGAGCTGTTGGACCGGTTCGTTGTGGCAGAGATATCGAAGGTCGCTAAAGATCGGCATGAAGCGCTTGGACTTGAACGGGAAACTGTCCACGTCCAGTTCAGCGAGCTCGGGACCATTTCCCGTCACGTTGAGGATACGTTTTTCAGAGATTTGGTTCGTGAAAAAGTTGATGATGATGTCAAGCAAGCGTGTGACGAGATCGTGGTATCGGACAATGTGGCTTGAGACAGATGGGACAGTAAAGAGCTGAAGGGCAAAGTACTTGATGGACGTTTCTGCCTCTCTGTCGACGAGGAGATAGGCATCTACAATGCGCGGGTATACGGCGGCGAAATGGCTCCCTGAAACAAGGATCAGCCAAGAGCACGTCTCACTACTTGAATTGTCAAACCTATAGCCAGTTTGTGGGGGTGAGAGAGCGTGAGGACGGATGCATATATCTCCTTTAGGCTGATCCGCGGTTTCTTCCACAGTCGAGCATGATATAAAAACATCCAGTCGATCCTACACGGATTAGAAATCTCGCTGGCGAGGTCTGGAACGTGGGATCCAGATCCATAAATATTGCTTTCGCGGTTTCTGGCCGAGAGCAATTCCGTCGCGATGACCTCGCGAATGATGAGCGTGTCTGTTCCAAGCCTGCTGCGGGTGAGGTCGAGAAGCCATTCGATGATGACGACGACGACCTGTTCTCTAAAAGTGTCGTAAGCACGCCGAATGGTGACACCGATCTCGATCTTGGAGATGACCTGTGCGATCTCGAGGAGACGAGGGATGTTGGTGTTCATGTCAATGATCTCACGACCATGCTCGTCGATGGCGTTGGCCATTGCGGTGGCCTCTTTGCGATCACGGTTCGTCGTATCGCAAATGAGCTGAATGACTTCGTCAAACGAATGCTTGTCGTCGTTCCAAACGATGACCGAGTATTGATCTTTCTGCATCGGGTCCCCGGTGGGCTGAAGCCTGAGATCTGCTTCGTTTGGCGGCACGGATGGTTCCTCTGGAGAACAATCGAGTGTGTCGAGCAGAAAATCGAGGGCGTAGCCGATCGTGCGACCCATGTTCTCCCTGAGTTCGGGCGGAAAGACGGCGCGAAAGGGATAATGGGGGACGGGAGGGATATCTACGTCGGATATAGATCTCGGGAGCACCCTCGGTGTCGTGTCAGGCGCAGCGGATGCATGAAGCGTGCGATCAGCGTCGTGGAGCAGCGGGTGAAAGGGACAGTGAATGTCGTTGCGCCAGGCTTCGGCGTCGCCACAGTCACAGCAGCCGCCCGACTGCTGTGCGATGAAGAAGCTGACGTTGTGGTCCTTGTGTGAGCTGGAACGGAAGCAGCGGCTGCAGAGCACACAGCTCTCGTCGAGCGCACAGTCCCTTGCAAGACGGTGAGCGCGGGATTGAGAAGTGAAGAAAGCACGCACTTGCATCGGAAACAGCTCTCGCCCTTGGTGAATATGTGACCACAAGGCCGACCTGGCACAACGGGGTCTTCTGAACCCGCGCCCGCGAAACCGAGCTCAGCCTGGACCTGGCCGAGGGTGGCGTGCATGGGGAGACTCGAGTTGGAGAGCGGGAGAAAGAGATGTGCGTACGGCCCCCAGAAGGCGTCGTAGAGCTCGGAGAGGATCTCAGCGCGGGTGGCGGGCGTGAATACGTACTTGCGTGAGCCGGGCATTGTCTCGAGGGCGAAGCGGAGGCGCGAGAGAGGATCGGAGGGGCGGTCGCGCGGGTTCATCGTCGGCGGAAACTTGGAATTGAAGAAGCCGATGATGCCAGACATGATGCCCGCGGTCGATGTCGATGTCGACGACGACGATAACGATAACGACGACGACGCATTCCGACTCATGTCACGTGAGCAACCATGTCCTCCCCCATCGCCGTCCTCGCCGACCCCGCCCTCCGCCAAGTCGATGCCGCCGCGATGGACTATCTCCTCATCGAGGCCGTCAGCGCCCTCCGCGCATCCTCCGCCGTCGCAGCAGCACGCGCGAAAAAGATCGAGCTCGACATGGCCTCCGCCGGTATCCTCCCTCCCCCTCCACCACCCGCACCGAAACCACAGCAGCACCGTGACAGCGTAGCCAGTGCGACGTCGCGTACGCAGGCCCCTGACGACGACGATGACGAGGGTCTCCGGACGCGCTTGGAGGCCGTCGGGAACCACGTCGGCGCCAACTTTGTCGAAAGGTGCGATCACGTTCGTTCGCTGACCGTCTGCTGACCGTTCACTCAGACTGTGTCGCGACCGACCCTTGTTCGGCGACTCGCTCGACGCGATCAAGTTTGTCTGCAAGGAACTCTGGATGTCCTGTTGGGACAAGCAGGTAGACAATCTACGCACAAACCACCGCGTCCGTCCATTTCCTTGTCTAATCGTCACCCCTCATCGTCCTTCTAGGGCGTGTTCGTCCTGCAAGACAACACCTTCAAACCCATCACGCGCATATCTTCGTGGCAAGGTCGTCCCGAAGCCCTCAAGCACGCCAAAATAGTACGCGTCTCTCACTGCTCTTCCTTTCCTTGACTGTTCCGCCCCAAAGTACGTCGCTTTTTCCGTAGGACTCATCCGCGGCGCACTCGCACGCATCGGTCATCACGGCACAGTGACCCCAGAGATCACCTCGTTGCCGCACTGTATGTCATCGTTTTCGACGCCTCGCCGACCTCTCACCTATACAACAGGTACATTTCAGATCAAACTGCCCAAGAATTCATGACCCGTAGCTTCTTTCTTCTTTCGTTGTACCCACACTGTTGGCAATCGAGTTCGTCATCGGTCGTTTGTCAGCGCTCCACTATCGCTGTTCACCACAGCTCTAGCCCGATAGACAAAAAGTCGTCGATGGCGTTTACAGAAATCCCGCCGATTCACAGCATGGTATGACCGGTACCGCCCTCGACGGAATCTCTAGGCAGTGTCCATGCCACTCTTCGGCAGTACAACAGCACAACAATTGGCGGGCACGAGGGCGTGGCGTAAGCTAGCATATCTGCACGTTTTACGTGCGCATGGCTCGTCCGTGACAAACGTCGGATGCGGCGATGATATGATATCGGTCCGGCGTTTTCATGACACCGTTTCAATCCGTTCGCTAGCGTCTAGTCCCAGGCACCGTCAACGTCATACCTGTCCCAAGTTGGCGTATAATTCCATTCGCCTTGTCTGCCACTCAACTGAGATCTCATCTTCCCCGGGCATCTGGTCCCACAACAAGCTCGTCATTACATTAAGTTAGATTGTAACATACAAATTGTGCAAGGGTCCTAAATGCAACTGTGGATTGGTACATTATATAGGAAGGGAAAAAAAAGTCTGAAACACGAATGTGCTTAGATAAAGCATGATCGAATGAACGAATGTCGCAACGGTCCCTAAACATGGAACGCAAACACGCACGGTACCATTACCTACAACTGGGGAGTAATGGCACCAGATCCCATCGCACTCACGCCACGCAACACGTCTGCAAGTACATCCCGTGCATTCGGTAGCGTGAACGCCTTCTTAGGAGACGTTGACTCGAGTGGCGAGGTAGGCGAATACGGCGGTGGGATACCGTCTGTCGACACAGAAAATTTAGGTCGCCACGGAAAACGGATATTCACTGGCGAAAGACGCGGTGAGACGATTCCCACAGACGTCGACGCTGCGATGGCAGGCCCTGGAACCGCCTCGGGTGTGCAGGGCGACGGACTGTCTATCGCAGATGGTAGTGTGTCCGTTGGGGTGGCGTGAGGCGAATGTGACCGTGAATGATGCCGACCAGAAATGGACGGCAACGTCGACAAGAGCCGCGGAGACGGCGCCCGGACGGGCTCGGTCACAAAGTCCGTCGCCGACCCAGTGAGCCTGGGAAGACTGAGGGACGACGAAGACGAACAAGGCGGCGGCGTGAGAAACTGCGACTTGCATAGTTGGGGTTCATGCGAGTCTCCCGAACACATCGAACCTGTCGGGCTATTCATAGACTTGGTTTGTGGCACCGCTAAAGAGGAAAGCGATCCAGCTGGGCTGGACGCAGGGGACGTCCTGGGCGTTCGCTTTGGCGACGGAAGGGGGAACAACTCGCTTTCGTCTTCGTCGTCGTCCTCTTCTGGAATACGCGGCGTCGTCGGCGTAGCAGGTGTGACGCGAGTAGACGGAGATGGAGAACGCGCGCCCAAAGCATTGCCAATGGAGCAGCCCATCTGGCATTCTTCTCTCGCCTTGGAACTGCCGGACCACCTCCGTGATCCGGTCGGGGGACCGGTATCACTCGATCGCCTGCGTTTGTCAATCTCGTCGACGCTGATTGCAACTCCTAGATTACCATACGAGGCGGAGGCTGCACTTCCGGCGACGGTGATTGTGCGGGGACTGTCGACGCTCATGCTCCGGCGCCTCGAGGCAGCACGAGAGAAATGCTCCGGCCATGCGTCGCCATTGGCGAGCGCAGCGTCAGTGGCGGCCTGGCATGCTGCACAACACGGACGGAGGGGTATCGTGACGACGTCGGGAGGAGGCGAGAAGGGCGGGCGTGGTCGGGCATGCCGTGGGAGCGGAGGAGAAGCAGGACCAGAAGCCGTAGGACGATGTACGAGACAAGGAGGCAGCGGTGTAGGATCGACGGAGCGAGGCGTCGGAGGAAGCTTGAACGAAAAGCTGGATCCAAAAATGCCATTGTTATTTAGAAAACACCAACCCTGAAGCGACGCACGTTGGTACGGGAACGCGCAGGACAAGCTGGTCGTCGGGCGAGTCCTGGGGTGGTGGAGGGCCCACCGAGGACGAGCGTCTCTTCCATAGTGGTAGTGCATACGATTTTGTGACGACTCTTGGTATGCGAGTGCGTTGGGCGGTGTCGGGGATAACGACGCACTGTGCATCGAAACGTACGGCGTTACCATGGTCGCAGGTGTGCTCGACGTCGGAGGCGGGGGGGCCCGTCGCTGACTCTACGGAGGACATGAATGGCGGAGGGAAGGGACATGCAAGGGGAGGAGGAGGACGAGCAGGGAAGTCACCCGAAATGTCATACGATCTGTAGCGTGGCCCATTTCGGCTAGCGGCCGTTCATCTGACCTTTCTAGTTGTCCTCATACGTACTTCAAGTCGTACGACGTGCACACGCTCAGGGCTTCTTCTCTACTACTAGCAAATACTAGTAGCAGTAGCCCTTGCAGCACAAGGTCAGAGATGTCACTGACGGTGATCGTAACAGTCATCTCAGTTGCTCAGCTCGGCGCACCTCGCGAGTGCAAAACACATGTTCGATAATGTGCATTGTGGATGGCTTTCATACTCGGCAACTGGTCGCCACGACTCAGAGGTTTCCTCTGCGGGGCATTAGGCCGGAGGTGCGTGCCACAACGACCTCCCATGCTTCTGATTGGCATCGCGTTAGCACACAAGCAACTCCAGATTCGGTCCGTCTCATACCAAACATCTTCGCGGTCCACTCGTGCAGCTTTTGCAGCTGATATCTCAAGGTTGCATTCTGGCCCTTGCTCACATAAATCCACTCTGGCGTGGGTACCGCTCTCACGTCCTAATCAATTGATCTCTCAACGCATCCTTCAACGTCTTTCCGGATCTTGGGCGCCCGCGGTACATCGTCCAACCGAGAGAGCTTCTACACATGTATCTGACCGGCCCATCAGTGGCCCTGGTGACGGACTAACGTTGATCCGTAATTCAATGTCTCTGTCCAATGCTGCGCCACGTATTTACAAACCAGGTTAGGTCTTCGTCGACTCTCCTTTCGCCTTTTTTGCGATTCAATGTTCTGTCAGCACCAGCACCTTGTCAACGCCAACGGGCATCGATCGCCGCGTGTCGTAACACGCGTTTGACCCTTGCTCAGATCCGGGTCGTCTGCCACTATGCGAGGAGGTACCTGGCGTCAGCTTTCAAAGATGTCCCCGTGCCTGTCCGATATGACGCTGAAGGACCACTTGTCTCCACTCGAATCTACACTTTGTGTCACTCGTGTTGACATGCACGGTCCCGATAATCGATTGAAGGGTCAATAGACCAATCGGTTGCCACGCGACGAATATGTCCCTTTTTCTTGGCCGACCAAACCTCATGTATGTATGTACTATGTAGTAAAGAAATACATCCCCTCGCATATTATCGGATCTACCGCTGAGATGTTGTCGACATCGCTTGACAGTCGACGCTGCGTAACATACTTTTTCAGTCACGCCGTGACAGCATGCGGAGAAAGCCGAAATCGGAACTCTAATGTTCTACATCCGAAGAGCCACATATCGTCTGAGTATAAATATTTCAACCTCAATTATCCCGAATATGTCGCATCGCCTTTTTACGGACATAGCTCTTTGGACGGAAAAATAAAAACCCAAACGCCCATAATGCCATTGGGAGGGTCACCGAAAATTGTCAATGGCCCTTGCAGTGGCTGACGGCAGTGTCATCATCCCGAAAATTCCCTACCAGGATCATTCCGCTCTGCAGGCCCGCCCCAGCGTCCGGATCCCTGTTCAGTGGCGCTACTAGGATCCAATATACAAGCGTTCAGAGATTCAGAATAACTAGCATGCTTGCTTACGATCCAGGTTCGTCTTTTGAGCTGTTCCTTAGATCTGATGTCTCATTTTCAAGCTTCGTACGAATGCGTGTAGTGGACTATGCAAGAAGAGAAGAAAGAAAGTGGAAGCCGGAGGCTTTCGGTCTGCTGTAAGAACCGGTACCATTTCCTGACAGAACGTCGACAAACGACCCTATGATAGGTCGTGGCAATTGATCCGCGTGGGGCGCCGAGCTGCAACCAAATACAGGATGGTTCCCGGCCTGGCACTTGGCTATTCTCAGAACGAGAAGTTGGTCGTGCGAGATAACGGCAGCGCATTGAATGCGTGTCAAATTACAACATACATAGTGTCTTGCGAACGAACAGCTCCACTCGAGCAGCCGTGTGCCAAATCGCCAAGTGAGCAAGCAAGCACGCCACTCGGCTCCTGCTCGTCGGATGTCGAGGGGAGTTTGCTAGCGGGAGTGCGCGCATGCTTCTCCTCGTGTTTGGGAAGGCTCTTCCAGATTGGAAAGTATCCCACTCTGCGCCTTCGGTCGGCCTCTTGACTCTTTAACCGGAAGTACCAAGGCAATGCGCTCAACAGGTGCTCCGGACTGCGGGCATATGATGGCTTATCTGCCCCTCTGCTTGGCGTGATTATCGCTGACAAGTTACCTAACCACTCACTAGATCCGGTTCGGAAGACGTTCCTCTCTGGAAGCCTATTTCCCCAAACCGGGACGGTAGTCTGTTTCGGTCACATTGGAAATGCCTGTGCTCGCTGATGCGTCTAGAGGTCTAACCCGTGATTTTTCATCTCGTTCTTGATGATATCACAGATCGCATCGTTCGCAATTCACCCATCACGAGCTCGGACTTTGCCAAGGCATCGTTCATTGATGCGGAAATGGAACTTGGTGCACAACTCACCAACCTGTACCATCCATCTATTTTTATTCACAACGTGTTCTGCCGACGGTGAGTAAGTGGCGTACGTATGCTCACAGATTTGACTCAAATGCTCGTCCTCGTCGCCGATAAGGCGTCTGAGTTTGGACAGATAAGCACGCCGACTGGTATTGGTCGCCAGACTTTGAGAACCTTTAGCACAGGCTTGCTTATCAAACGTTCGTTAAGGAATTTTTTTATGTACTTCCTGCACATGGTAAAATCAATCTTCACGATCCAGATCTGGTCCCCGGTTACGTTGGACCATTTATGACTGTCCAGTCGTCCCCAGAGGGGCCATGCATTCACTGTATCCCCCCTCTCCTTGACAGCCTGATCTCTCAAAGCGCCTACTCTCACATGGCCCAGATAGCAGTAGGCTTGGTCCTTCATGACTGCACATCGCCCTCCAAAAAGCAACACGCATTCGTACGTCCATCCCTGTCTTCTTTTCGTGGCGTATCTTGATCACTGGCGTTTTTGGTCGCAGTTCTCATCTGGACGAGGGGGATCGGGAAACATTCGACGCCCGGCTCTCTCCCCCAAGGACGAACGACCTCCCGAACTCCTTCAGGTCCCCTCGCCTACCACCGGGTCCGGCCGCCGACAAGTTCCCGCCGTTGACAAAGTACGTTTTTTTTTCTATTCGGAGTTCCGCGGAAATCGTAATGCCGACCCGCTTCCAGTTCCAGTCCAGCGGGCGAGGCGGCTCCGGAAACATTCAGCCCTCGACGTCCGCTCTCGAGCCTGAGACGCACCCGCTGACGGTGTCCATCATCACTAAACACAATGCCGTCGAGGCGCAGTACGAAGAGCAGGTGAGAAAAGTGCACAAGGAATCTAAAGTCGTCGTTAGTCTGCCAAGCCCTTTCTCGTTCGCGGTACATGTGATCGCTAACGGTGTCTCCTCTCCTTCATGGGCACAGCGCTCGTCTGGTCGTGGCGGCTCCGGCAATATCTCTGACATGCGTCAACCGCGCAGTTTGCAAGAACTTCATACATCCAAAAAACGTGCCAGCATCTTCTCCACGAAAAGTCGGGAGAGGAACGCCCGGCGCAGTGACGATAACGCCTCGGAAAGACGGTACGTACAGCCGATAGGTCTGACTTGCGCTCTAGACCGACATGGCTGACGATGTATCCGACCCGTTCCCCTTAGGCAAAGTCAAACCACGTTTTCTTCCGGGAGTTCTAGCGTCTTCTTGGGTAGCACTGCCAGCAGGCGCAGTGAGGAGAGCTATGTCAGCCATGCCGTGACGTCGAGCGGGTCCGATCTAGCGGGCGCGCTATCCGAGGGCGATCTCAGGCGGTCGAGTAGACGTATTCTCTTTCGCTTCGCCAGGCCTTCTTCCTCCGTCTCGGTATCGTCGTCGACGAGCCCGGTGACGCCGCGTTCTGCGCCGCCGTCGTATCCGCGCAGTTGGCGGAGCAATACCAGCTCGGGGTCGAATTATACGCGGTCGACGACGTCGGTCCTGTTGGAAATCGAAGAGTATGTGTCGTTTTTGGAGCTGTGATACGATGTTCTTTTCTTTTCTCTGTGTTTTTTTTGTTTGTGTTTTGAAATCGTCATTGCTATCGTTACCAAGGTCATTTAACTATACCACACGTCGCTCGTTTATTGGATCAGATTTTATATATATCGTGCTTAGAATGCAAGGTGTACTTGTATGAACTCGGGAATAGACCACTGTATTTGCTCTCGTTTCACGATGGCTGGCATGCGATGTGGACTTGTAATACTAGTGTAGCTTCCAGTCTAGACCCCATCAGCGTTCGATGCTGAGGCCTGAGGGGCGTGCCAGTGTCGATCAACGAATGATCGCTCCCGGGTAACAATAATAAGCTGTGATATAATTGTCAGATACACGAGTGGAGCTGAACGCAATTTAAAAATTATCACTCGTCTGAAGAGCTCGACCGTCTGACAGATAGATTCAAGTTGATGATTCGGGATGGACGACTGGAAAATTCAATGAAGCGGAGAAACGCTGACTGATTTCGTCGTCGAAAAGACCAAAGAAAATATGCATGTGCATGACAGAATTCCCGAATCAACGGTAAACATTAACGTTTATTTAGCGAGTCGAGTTAGGTCACCCCCTCAAGGCCGCAGTGCTATGTTGTAAGTATGTACTAGGAAGTCCCTCTAAGCTCTAGGCCGAATCGATCGCGGGAAGTCGCATGTATTAGTTTGCGCTCGAAAGAGGAAGAAGAAAATTTACTCTACAGGCTCGGAGGCGACCCTGTTTAGCTTTTGAATAGCCCGCTGGGCCGGAAGAATCGCGGGAAGGTGGGGTTGATGGATGCTATAGTAGCTCGTCTTCATTCATCAGAGGGAGAAAAAAAAATTGTTAGATGCTGACCCTGTTCTCATCGGTGGATATAAACGGCTTCTTTGATGGGACGGCGAGCTTGGTCGGCATATGTACTTATCATAGCACACTTTACGAACGCGATGAGCAGATTTAAATTCTTCATTTGAAGAACCGAATTTGCTGGCATGAGGTCTCCGAACAGCAGATGGGCCCCGGCCCGTGAAAGACACGTGTCTTGGAGCATCGATAACGGCAAGCCAGATCAGCGTCTTTAAGGGTTGGTATGACTGAGATAAGTAGAACGTTGAACGATGTGCCGGCGACGGTCCGACCATTCAAAAGAAAACGCAGTCAGCCGCCGCGGCGTCGTGTGTGTCATGACGTAAAAGGTGTCCTCTGGTGATGAAGCATTATGAGGGAGAGTCATAGTCCCTTCGTAATCTGGAATATCAAGTGCATGGTGCGTCGTGAACAAGAAGTGATTTTATCATGCAAAACATACACACATGGCTACGAGCCACCGTTAGAATGTACAGTTGACGACGGTGCGGAACTACTTGCGGCTGAAGCTGAAGCCTGAGGGTTAGCGATTGGGCATTTACTCGAGACTCGGGCTCGAGCTCACCCATTTGAATCACGACTGCCAGCAGAGTAATTTCCTCAACTTGCCAAGGTTCTGCCCTTCAATCCCGACTGAATATGCGATAAGATAAGTGGAACGGGAAGCATGTCCATTACATTCGGATACATCCGCGGCAAGTTGAACGTCCTGCGACGTCGGCTGTTCGATGTCTGTCAGAGTCAAGGTGAGGCACAAGATTTGATAGACCAAAGCCACCGGAATTAAAAAAAAAGATCTTCCCGTATCGTCGATAGTGTGACAGAGACCGCCAAAGACAGTGGATAGCCCTTATAGAGGAGGACGACTAGGCACCAGAGTGCCAAATGTCTGGAAGTGCCCAGAAGTGTCTAGACATGGACATGCAGCCGGACTCACAAGCCTCCGATTGCTTTGAAGTTGTCGTGCCTAACCTAAGAACCAACGGAGAGGGAAAGCAAGCAATCAAGCGAACCTTCATGATACTGTTGTCCCATCATGTCATCAAACTCACAAATTCGGAACATAAAGTGCACAACTCAAGGAAAAAAACATATTTGAACACGACACTACACTAGTAGCTCTCTGAACTTTACACATTTTTCAACCATGTCAGCCTCCTCCAGAATCTCTATGTCATCAGGTAACAACTTCTTGACGTGCTTTAAGTGATACTCTACAAGACAAAAATCGGCTCCCGAGTCAACCATGCGTATCGCACATCGGAGTAATTCCATCCCTTCTCCCACCGTAGGATCGTCTTGGAGTAAGCTAGCCAGTCGTGTCATATGGAAGTCGATCAACGGGTTGAACATTCGAACCCGTTTGGTGGGGGAAAATTCTTCAGTCGCTGCAGAATTCACTCTCTTCCTTCTGGTACTGCAATTATCAGACTAGAAAAAATAAAAATAAAAGAAAGTCGAGGGTTAGTTACAGGTGGTTCTCTTACCTGAGCACCATACTCATCGTTGGTTGCTTGGCTCGACGTGCCTAGGTCGGTTGTTGGGTCACAACGATCCGAGTGGTTTCCAGATATTACTGATTCAAGACTCACCTTTTTTTCCATACCTGTCCTTCCAATCTTGTAGCCATTGTGGCACAATGTGAACACCTTGTGGGGCTACCGGCCACGTAAATTCAACAGTTTCATTCTCATTCGTGTCTGCTGAGCCATAGGAGAGGGCATTCAGCACGATCTTCAGAAATGGATGGGGAACAGTATGGGATTTTTCAGCAAGTGTCGGAGTAGAACGAGTGGCAACTTACCTGAATGTAGTCGACCTCGTTCTCTTGTAGGGGTCCCTCGTCGACCAGAAAATCTGCCAGCCCCCTCCGAATTGCATTTACATGGGAGAGGGTGAGGGAAGGCATGGTGATGATAGGAATGGCAAGGAGAAAGACTTGACACAACGCGTCTCTCGCTAAAGCGCGCCTATTTTATGTAAATGTACTGCCACAGTTTGTTAGTGTTGTTGGGCCAGTCAGGGGCTTGGACAGTGTCAATATGCCCGTCGTGCATCTGAGCAAATGTGGGGAACTGACCCCCTCGTCAGCTGTCGAACTCACCAAGTCATGATAATGGGCATAGTCTCTCAGTCATCGCATCATCGCCAATGCGAGGTTCCCGCCTGCGGAATCACCGACAACGACGTCCTCAGGTCGAAAGCCCACCTGCTCCACAATACGGATCCCCAACGCGTCCAACAAGGTTGCTGGAAACGAGCTGGCATCATCGTACGGCGCCGCGCTCGACAGTAAATGTCCGGGTGATGCAGTACGCGTGAGCAAGAATTCCTCGTGCGATGTTAGCCGTCATGAAGACGAGTAGTGAGCTTTGTCGTTGGGTTGAGATGGGGGACAGGCTCGACCCAGACGGCTTTAACGCCCGGGCCAGCAGTGATCCCGATTTGATACTGCCACCCATGCCGGGCGGGGCGACTCGATTGTTCTCTGTCCCTGGGTGGATTTGGATGGGTCGCACGAGGGGCCGACGCCCAGTTCGATGGGTTCCCAAGGACACTGGTGTGTGCATGGAGTGCAGTGCCGTTGTTGGATTCGAAGGCTCCGAGCGTTATGGTGAAAAATGGCGAGAGATATAGAAGAGGGAGAGGGCAAGGGGCAGGCTGCTTATTAGGACAGCACGATCACTTGTTGTTCTCGTGATATGAGCCTGAGGTGGGAGAAACATTGATGAGGATAGCATCATGGATTGACAATGGCACATTTCATGGGCTCATTGGCCGGTGCGTGTCGCTTTATCGAAACTTCCCGGATGGTAAAGAGTAAACCAACGGCGACCGCACGGCGGTTGCAGTCGAAAACTCACGTGACTAGGTTACCTGTAGCCGAGCAGAACGCCAGAATCCAGGTAACGGCCTTGGCACATGCCCAAGCCCTCTATGCTATCGACTCATCTGACAGAACGCAAGGATAGTGGCGGCTGCCTGACGAAAGTTCTCCTGGGAAGTTTAAATCCTATCGCCCCCTTCAAAACTATTGATAAAGACCTGAAGGATGAGTATTGTTAGCATTGCCAGGATGGTGCTGGTGATCGCGAAAACGATGTTTTTTTTTTCACCTTTAACGTTTTTTTCTCGCTGATCCACCACAAAGCAGCAACGATGTGACTTGGAAGCCACCATCGTGTAAGAAACATACGTCGCGAAGGATTTTACATATGAAGGTAAATCAGCTACTTGCATTGCACCCAATACGTGTACTGATATCTCTTGTCCTCGCGAGGCTGTACACGAGAGAAACGATCTGACACGATCCGTGCGGCCGTCTCTTAACATTTGCTGAGTTAGGAGTGCACAAAACTTAGGTTGTCGGAGACGAACCCCGAGCCGCAATGCTCGCGTTTCCTTGGTTCAATCTATAGTGAGGGAAGAAAATTCAACTTGCTAGACGAGAGTGTGTCTTCGTTCTTGTTATTTATCGAGGGCAATTCTATGAGATCGGCTTGAATACTATCATTCGGAAGCATCATTGTCTTCTGTATTCGGGAAGGATGATTCTGAGGTATCGTCCTCGGGTGCATTCCGTGATCGCTGTGCGATCAAATCTGTTCCTTAGCCAAGTCGCGTCCTACCTCGTGGGTACGTCTAGGCGACGACAAAATGGTCTGGAAGACGCTTTGAACGGTACTCTACAATTTCCCAGTCCCGTGGTGTCCTACTAGCCACACATTTTCGTTTCGTAGGTGCGTTGCCACTGAATCTGCGATCACGGAGGAGATTCATGGTTTTGCCGTCTCACCTTTTGTTAGTCTCCCATATATTTCACCCCGAGTCATAGTGACCACGCACAAACTAGTCCATTCTCCGCGCCGTCCCTTTTGCGCATATTTGGATATCTCTTCAGTGACTAGAGTGTGAATATCCGTGTAGGGAGCTTATGTTTTTCTTCATGCTACGTTATAGTACAGGCCTTTTGTTACAAAGTTTCTGACCTATCCAGTCATCTCCGCCGGCCCTAGCGTTAAAGCCGTTTGCGTCTGAGACAAGCCAGTGCAAATCAAAACCACCGGAACCATCCCTTATCCCTACCCAACCAACAACATTTTCCCTACCGACTGCAGGGATTCGGGACCACGTACCTAGCATCATGACCAAGTTTTCTTCGCATTCTTGTTGGAAACGTTGACTGGGTAGGTCTATTTCGTGCTGCACGGTCCAAGGACGTTGTCGTCGACCGACGATGTTGAACTCACCGTTCCTATGGAAAGACGGTGTTTCTAAAGTTTCCGACCCAAGGATGTCATCGTAGGGGAATCTGCAGGCAGAAACCTCGCCTTGGCGACGGTACAGTTTGAGAGACATGCGAACTACCATTTTGACTCGAGAATGCCTGGCGGGTCCCCTCTCTTCGTTGGGTGGATCGCACGACGGTGTCGAGTTTACTCGCGAACCCGCCTTCGGTGGATTACTTGGGCCTTGGTTGGACACCCACGGCGAACTATGGAAAGACGGCGCTAAGAACGTGCGGATGAGTCTTTTTACCACAGTTGGCTCGAGAAACACCCCAAGGTCGCATGCGTCTCGTGTCTGGGCCTGGAAGAGCCACGCATATAATAAATAGGCCAAGGAACTCCTCCAAGCAGACATGTACGGCGGCATGCCGAGCTTGGTGTCAAGGGTGACCACAGCGCGGCCAGATAAATGGCGGGCTCGCTCCGACTTGCGAGTAACCTTGCGAACGTGGGCGACGCTAAGACGCTCGTCATCACGACGCACGAGCATTTGAGTGAGTAAGAACGGCCCTAAACTAACAAAAGAAGTCACGATAAATCTGGAAGTGGAAGTCTGGTTTCTAGATCTCGGAACTCCGTTTCAGGAACTAAAAGCATGCGTCAAGTAGAATCAAGTAGCGTGCAGATTTCCTGGTGTGCGTTCAATGAGCGGCAGAGATTTAAAATACCTGTTCTTTTGAATGCATCACATAGCTATGGTTTTGTCTGTAAATAAAGTTAGAGTGAGCATGTAGAAAAAATTGGATGGTATGAAATCCATCCGTTGATTGTCAAAGTTCACGCGGACCACCAGGACCACCTCCACCTGACCCTGTTCGTCACTTTTGGGACCAATTTTTTATACTTCTGGTAAAAAGAAAATGGCTCCAAGAGCGGCGAGGAGTGTCAAATGTAGCGATGGACGTGTTCAGTTCTGAACGTCAGTTCGAATCGAACTTTTCTGGACCGAACGCAGGGTTCGGTTCAGCGTTCGTCTCCTCTCCGAACCTCTCTAGCCAGCTCAGAACGCGTTCGAACCTGTACTTTTTAGCTGCAAAATTTATTGTATCATGCCGCGGAAAAAAGTTGTCGTGCGCCATACCGATACCTCGATGTCCGACACTGACTCCCGAAGGCGCCACAGACAGACACCTGAATGAATATACTCGAAGGTAGTCAGTAAATTTAGTTGAGACGCAACAGGGGCATAGGCACGCGAGGCAAATGAAAAGAAGAAGAAGACGGTGTGGTAGGAGTCTGTGGGGCAAGATATAAATCTCGCTGCAGCGCCTTGAGTTCGAGTACATCTCTAATGAACAAATAAAGCCTCGCATTCAACATCCGTCGACACGGGAAAACATTCGAGAAACTTACCCATAGGTTAGCGGTTGCGCCATGGGCACTGGACTTCGATCCTAATCGTCAGCTTGATACACTTCTTTCCCATTGGCACAAAAGACAACGTGTTTCTTCAAAAACACTAGCCTGAGTCAATATGAAGAAAGGCGAAGAGAATACGTAACCACTGACTGACTGTGAAAAACAAGCGAACCGTTGCAATGTCAGCAGATCGCATTCGATAATCGCATTACGACCACGTGCTTTCTGTCGACGAACAAAAAAAAAAAGAGAAAACGAAGTCAGACTAGTCAATATGCACGATTGCATTAACACGAAAATTCCGTATGCAAGTCCACGTATTATCATCCATACAGGAGCGACATTTTTCGAGCAAAATTTGAAATCGCCCGCCGCATTCCTTGCTGTACACCAAGGCACTTACCAGTCGAGTGAACATTCTGTAAGCCAATCAGACTAATCAAAAGACCAACAGTGCCTCTAGAATACGTGGAATGTTGCGTTGCACTACTCCAACCTCCAGATCGCAGTTGGGCAGACTCTTTTCGGTCAGTTTGTGAATGCGGTCACGGTGGTTCCACCATGCATCAGTTGTTCAATAGGGAGAGCAGAGACGTACGCGACAAAGCAAACAACGCGAGCGCAGGGAGGGGTTTTAATAGGACATGCCTCACGCGCGGCGGTGTGGGTGAAACAATCCGATGTGATTCCGTTGGGATGGCCGAGTCGTGCCGCTGCGCTGGGCAAGCAAAAGATTTATTATCCGAGTAGCATTAAGCAACCCCATAAACCTAGGAAGAGCAGCTACATGGATGGCAAGTTGCAGCAACCGTTACGCCTAGAAGAAAACACAAAAGAAAATTGAAAGATACACTATCGCGACACTATTACGATTAGATCTCATCGACACCCTCTTTTAGTATACATCTCTCATTCTTCCGATTTGCTCGTCCGACACGCTAAACGACCAACGCTAATCGCACTTAAGCTCAAACGAAAAAAAGGGATCCGTACCCCACTCGTCATCATCAGCTCTTGGACGTCATCTCTGGCTGATTCACCGCACCGTACCGCAACGACGTCGGGTGGTGCAGCAATAACCCCGCATCTCTCACGTGTCCATTCAGGTGCTGCTGCTGTTGTTGTTGCAAGTGTGTGAACGATTGAGCATGATACTGGAGGTGCTGATGCGGGGTATGTGGCAGGAGAGGGGAAAACGACCCTTGGTCGCTCGAAATGGGGGTCGAAGGAATTGTCTCGACAGAAGCGACGCGGGTAAGGCTGCGTTCGCGTTCGACGATCCTATCAAAAAAATTACGTGAATCAGTGGGGAACATGCAGGGTGCGAGAGAACGCATTAGAAGAGCGAAAGAAACGAGCTACGCACCCACGCATCACAGCTGCATTCGTAAGCCGCTTTGCACGACGTTTGCTTTGATTATCCTCGTACTGATCCGTTTCATCGACAATTTCTTCCGAAATAATTTCCTGTTCAAATCATGCAACGGCAAAATATGCGCCGTGAGACAAACGTACAATTAGAATGATAAGGCAAATATCGCGCACTCAGACTTACTTCGATGATGTCTGCCATTTCACACGGATGTCGGACCGAGATAAGATGACAGATATGACGTCGGACCGTTAGACACACGTACCTTCAAGGGTAATTACACCGATACCTCCACCTGCAAGTCCGGGCGTCCGACTGACTAGCAATAAATGCGCACGTCCGGTTTGACTTGAAATAAAATAAAAAACGTAGTAAAAAAATGCAACAGACGCAGGAAAATGACAACGTACAAGTAATCCAATGCCTGGAAACAATTGATAGAGGGATGTGCTTCAGGCAAGATTGAAAGTTTAAATGTGGATACAGGGAGCGCTTTCGCAGGGTCGTATGCAAGGAGCTATGGTGATGCAAATTATATCAGCGATTCAACTCCCGGTACCGTAAAGAAGAACAGAGAACCTTCTTTACAAGGAGAAGCCCCCGGAAAGCAAGAGGGGCACCTGGTGTATGTACAGGTATGCGCGAATAGCCACTGTTGAGTCTAGAAGGCCGTTGGACGGTCAGCGCTGGTCAGCAGACGGTCTATCTCGGAGGAAATAAACATGCATCGCGTCAACAGTGGAGTGATCCAGGATTGTATCCGCACAAAGGGTGACGACATCCTAAGGTGGAAACGAGGTGGTTTGGTAATACTATACAAGGCATGGTTCAATGTAACGCACCTTGATAGGGGTCATTATGGTCTCAACGTTTTTAGTACTGAGTTCCAAGACGCCATTCAAGATACTGATTTCATCATCACGAAGGGGCTCCTCGCCGGTGCGATGAAACTGGAGGAATGACTTAAGCTCTGCCTTCTTGTACGTATGCGCCTCGTTTACGCCGAGAACGTAGTCCAAAAGCTTGGCAATAGGCCAAGCGATTGGAGCTAACGGAACGTTTATTGAAGTGTCTTGAAAAGGCAATGAAAGGGACTAACCAAACAAGTACATGAGGCAAAGGACGAAGGGTGCGCAACGTGCGCCGATTGCAAGACCGTATCTTACACTGACCGCTTGCGGGATGATTCTAGTAGAGGGCTCAGAAGAAGTTAGGAGTCGAAAAAAAGGAATGGAACGTACTCGCTGTGGAATCCAGCACGATTTCAGAGTGAGACAGAAATAGAAAGAAGGTGAACATCCATACCCAAAAATGACTGATATCGGATACGGCATGAGGAACTACACAAAGGAAGTGGTGGGTAGGACTTACCGATAGCAGTAGTAGAGATGGCGACCGCGGCAACACCACCACCAATCTGAAGAATAAGATATCGCGCACTCTTGAGACGTAAAAATGTACTTACGGCACCGTCCAAAAAGATGGGCAAGCTTTCGTTGATGATCTGGAAAAGCATGAGGGTAAGTAGTGAAACGCCAAGCGAAACGTGTACGGACGACGTTGGCCAAGAGAAGAACCTGTACGATGGTGAGAATGGTACTAGAGTGAAAAAAATGGGCATGCGTACGACGAGGACCCAATGACGGCCCTTGTGCATAAGCCTCAAGACTGGGACAATGAGCGACGGAGCAAGGAGAGACAGGGGTGAACAAACCCTTTTGGGCATTTGCCCTTTCGATGACATTGTCTGAAGAGGTAGCGAGAACTCGTAAATGGAGCTCATCGAGGCCCATGAGACCGAGAGTGAGGCTACCACGTAATGAGCGTGGAGTACTACGGAGCAAAGAAACACGGGTACCCAGCAAAGACACCGCCAGCGAGGACGAGGATGGAACTGATGGCGATCTTGGCCCAGAACTCGGGGGAGCCGGTGGGCTCTTGCACAGACTTTTGGGATCCATGGACGAAGATATGGAAAAAGAGGGACATTTGCCCGCGGGGTAAGAAGAGGAGGGGCTTGGCTTATAGCCGTCCAAGTTTGAAATCATACATACTTATAAAAATATTTCACAATTAGTTCCCAGGGTGCTACATATTACGTCATAACAGGTGCTACAAATTTACATAAGAGTATATTTCTTTTCTTTTCTTTTCTTTTTTTTTTCAAATGATTTTCCGAAGAATACGGCCGATAATGTCAATGGCATCGAGATCGAGACCGTCCCCGTCCCCGCCGCCCGCCCGACCACCGAAGCGCCCCCGCCGACGCCCGCCTATCGAGCCCCACTCCCACGAAGACGTCCTCTGGCACGACATCCGCGCTCTCCTCGGCCCCGAAGCCGTCCGCAACGCCGAGCAGCACGCCGTCGACTACGACGCGCCTTTCCAGTTTCGAGAGGAGATCGACGTCGTCGTCGACCGTCTCTCCTCCCACGGTAATGCACTCGCACTCGCCCCCCCGCCCCGCCCCGCTTGGGTCGTTGTCGCCCCCTTTGCACTCCCGGGTGAACGCATCCGCGTCCGCGTCTACCGCAGCGCCCGTCTTCACTCCTTTGCCGACCTCGTCTCCGTCGTCGATTCCAATCCAGAACTCAGAGACGACAGCAGAGTGCAGTGCAAGTACTTTGGCCGATGTTCTGGCTGCCAGTACCAGGTATGTTCTCTCCCTCGGATCGATCGTGCGCTCATGCTTCCCAGATGCTTTCGTATGAAAAGCAGCTCGAGATAAAACGCGACGTGGTGGTCAAGGCATATCACAACTTCTCAAGTGACTCGCGTCTTCTTACTGCGTCATCTTTACTCATACACTTCCAGATCTATCCCCTTCCGCGGTCCCGGCAGTCCTGCCTACCATGGGTTCCCCAAAGCAATACCACTACCGCACTAAAATAACCCCGCATTTCGAGGCTCCACCGAAGAAAGCACGTGAAAATCCAACTGATAACGCCACTACCAAACCCGACTGGCTAAAGATTGGCTTTAATGAGATTGGAAAAAAGTCTGTGATCGACATCGAGGTTGGGTATCTGCCTCCGTCTTCTTTCACTACCTGATTTCTCACTTCAGGAATGCCCTATTGCCACGCCCATCCTCAACCAAGCGCTCGGTCCCATTCGCGAGAACATCATCCAGTGAGCCTCATGATCATCTCGTCACTCTTGACGCTCACTCGAGTAGAAACATATGGTCGTACAAAAAGGGTGTCTCCCTTCTTCTCCGTGATTCTCTCGATCGATCTATTCTAATCGACCCCATCAATCCTACGCCAGACGACCCAGCTCAACACATCTGTGTCACTGATCATAAAGCGACCGTTCGCGAACGCGTCGACAACACCTATTTCGAATTCCCCGGACATGCATTTTTTCAAAACAACAATGCTATCCTCGTGCCTCTCACCGATTACGTGCGCGACGCCATCTTCCCCTCTGCTTCGACAAGCACACAGACAGCCGATGCCCCCACGCATCTCGTCGATGCTTACTGTGGCAGTGGACTCTTCTCCATCCTTCTCTCCCCTCACTTCCACACCGTAGCCGGGATTGAACTTTCTATAGATGCTATCCGTGCCGCCACTGCCAATGCTCAACTGAATCAACTACCCTCAGACCGATGCACGTTCCTCGCCGGGGACGCCTCGGACATATTCGCCAACGTACAACACTTTCCCCGAGACAAGACCGCCGTGATCATCGACCCCCCTCGCAAAGGGTGTGATGCCCGGTTTTTGGAACAACTCCTTGCCTTTGGCGCAGGGACGGTGGTGTATGTGAGCTGCAATGTACACACACAGGCACGGGACGTGGGGACAATCGTGACGCGGTCCCAGGAAGCGGGTGTAGGTCATGCGGAAGGGGAAAGCGGGCACAAATACGTGTTGGAAAGCTTGAGAGGTTTTGATTTATTCCCACAGACGGCGCATGTGGAGAGTGTTGCGGTGTTGAGGTTGGTTTCGGCCGAAGAACGGCCCTCGAGCTAGTCCCATTCGTATGCCATCCAGTCGTATATCGCTGCTCGGTTGGAACAGGACTGTCAGATACAAGTCTTCCGACTTGTACCTGGATCAAAAATAAAACTCACGTTGCATATGAAATTAATGAAGTTTATTATTAGCTACATAGCTGAACCAAGAGTTGAGTAAACGAGTCAACGAGCCAGGTTGCGTAATGTGAGAAAAAGGGCCCCACCTCAGTCGTTGATGGGCAACAAGACTGGAATCATATCGTCGAAGAAAAACCCGAGTACGAATGTGTATTCCGAGAAGTACCATAGAAACGCCAAGCGGACTGTCATGATGGAGCCGTATGAAAGCTTTAACCTGTTTCAACGTTGTCAATGATCGGTAAACACGTTATGTACATCGCAAAATGACTCGACTCAGTGAAATAAAAGGGAGATAAAGGCCCTTGTCAGGCTAACACCAGACAATGACCTTCGAGACACCCTCCAGCCCACGTGCGAGTGAGTGTGAAGATTCTCGTCCGGGGCTCGTACAGCTGGACGTGCGTAACACGAGTCCCTCATTAGTACTCCAACTCACCCCTCGACAGATGGCGAAATTGGCGATCAGGTTGACGGACGCGCCCAAACCTCTACCAGATTTCAGTGGGATCTCGTTTGGAACGGTGCGCTCCAGGAGTCCTCGTTTACGCCCTGTCCGTAGATCGTGATTGTTGTGACAGACCTTTGGCGACCACATGGCCATCGCATCGTTCCACCCCGATTCCGGGTGGTCCACTCCCGAAATCATACCCTATGGACCACTCGCGCTCGACCCTTCGTCGTCTTGTCTCCAATATTGTTCCACCGTATTCGAGGGGATGAAGGTGCGTCCCGACGCATCCAGATGCGTTCGAACGCGTTCTGACTCTATGACTCGGTCCAAAAAAAGGCTTATCTCGGTCCGGACGGCAAGGCCCGGCTATTTCGGCCCGATTTGAACATGCGCCGCCTGGAGCGCTCCATGGCGCGTCTGGCGCTTCCCGTACGTGCCCGTCCTCCCTCGTCGCCCGCTCATGCGGACACACCATAGCCCGTCGACGGTGACACCGTCCTGGACCTCATAAAAAAACTCGTCAAAACCGATAAACGATGGATCCCCGCCCTTGCGGGGTACAGTCTCTATATCCGTCCGACCGTCATCGGCACGCGACCAGGTACGCTGTCCTACACGCACGAAGGTGGACTCCGATCGCTGACACCACATACAGCGCTCGGCGTGACCGCCTCGGACCAGGCGCTTCTCTATGTCATCGTCTCCCCCTGCGGACCCTACTTTTCGCGCCCCATATCCCTGCTGGCCGCGACCGACGTTGTGCGGGCGTGGCCAGGCGGCACCGGTGGCCACAAGTGCGGAGGAAACTACTCCCCCGGGTTCCTTCCACAGCGCGAGGCGGCCGCACGGGGTTATGACCAGGTGCTCTGGTTGTTTGGCGAAGACCGGTACGTGACGGAAGCGGGCGTGATGAACATCTTTGTCGTACTCGCGCGCGCAGACGGAGACGGTACGCGATTGGATCGTTTTATGCGGTCGGACGCTGACATGCCCGTTTTGGCGACAGGCCTGGACGTCATCATGCCTCCGCTAGACGGGACGATTTTGCCGGGCGTCACGCGCGCCTCGTGTCTCGCGCTTGTGGCAGATCCCGCTATACATGCGACCGTGCAGCCTTCTGTTTCTTCCTCGGGCTGCACCGGAACGAAACTTCATCCCGCCGAACGGGCCTTTACCATGTCCGACCTCGAAGGGTGGTCCGCCGACGGCACCCTCCTCGAAGTCATTTGCGTCGGTACCGCTGCGATCGTTGCCGCTGTGCGCCACGTCGGGTACGAGGATCGGGATATATACCTGCCGACGTACGTGTCCGATGAGTATGGGCTCGGTCCTGTGGGAAGGGTGCTAAGAAATAAGATCTTGGCGGTGCAGGAGGGGCGCGAAGAGTATGAGGGGTGGGGAGTCGTGTGTGAATAGCGGTCCGGGACGAAAAGGTTTAGAGCGTCCACATTTGGTCTAGATAGTGGCGAGAATGAAATCTTAGGACCCAGGAGACGAGTCATCTGATGCCTGCGAGTAGTACATAGATGGTGAAGCCTTGTCCGAGGGTGGGGTGTGCGGCTGCAGAAGGTACCAGTAACGTCAGGTTCAATCCGACAACCCCCGACTGTATTGATTAGTGCCGAGTCAGCATGACAGAAGGCCTAGACTGGCGGTCAGTACAAGATGATACGCGTTCGTCGGACGGACGACGCATCGAAAGTTTCAAAACCTCCGCCGAGCCTATCCTCGAATGTAAACAGGACGATAAAATTACTCCCTGCCCTCATTGGTTTCTATGTAGTTGGTTTCCCTTGGTGGTGTACTACGCACTACCGGCCAAGATTGGACCGTCCTACTTAATCAGAGCATTTTGAGTAACCCATGTGATTCGGAGGATAGAGGAATGCTTATTACCTCCAGCAGCGTCTTTTCCGTCATTGGCCTGTTGTATAGGTTTTCGTCCATTCGCTTGACAGATGGCTGTTATTGATGGCTGGATAGTGGGAAGCACCACGATAGAATGTCATCTCGCAACTATATTTGCAAAGCCCGCGCTCAGGTTACATTTGGTACCTGTGATTGTGGTCCATTAGTTTTGGCTTATGAAAATAATGTTGAAATGTTGACGTTGTCGCTTGTCCATGCCCACTTACTAACCTACCACTGGAACGCTCTCTCCTGACTCTGCTTCCAACTCTGCGAATTTAAACGCACCATCGTAAGTAACTTATGAACGTCGAGCCTCCTTATGCTTGAACTTCCGTGAGTTCGCGAAACAAGTTGCACACCTCAAAATTAGCCAGCGTCAGGTTCGAAACCATATGCATAGCGTCGGTCCATGTCGTCGGATACCGTAGTTCAGCACATTTTGGTTACAGTCAGAACCGGAACATACAAGTTGAAGTTTAGATCAGATGCTGAGAATGACACAGCCACAACTACCATAATTTAGCTGTCCTCGAACGCCGTGACAAAGTCCAGTCTCGCTTGCATCATACCAAGGCCTGAACACCAAAACTAGACAGCGACCCCACAATAAGACCCACGATCCCGAGGGTAACACTCAACACTCCCGCGACTTGAGCACTCTCCCGTCGTCCCTCGAGCTTTGGATTGTGCTCCAGCGACGATACGCCTAGGGTCGCCAGCGTCAAGACGGCTCCACTAGTGTACCCAAGAGCCCAAACGACGAGTATGAAAAAGACATCAGAATGTACGATAGGCCAAACAGAGGCTGTCGTCGCAGAACGCTTGATATTGCAAGCGAGGATCATGGGAATAAACAGCGTTCGTAGGACAGACACCACTAGGATCTTTTTGGCAGACCAAAAAGCCAGGTAGGCAGAGGAGCAATTGAGTCGTCCGAGAAGATCCGCAACATTGAAGACCAGCATGTGGATGGCCATGAACAACATGGGATGAATGCGTGGATTCACGGGCTGTACACGGATCGTGACTGCAGGGAAGACAGCCTGATTCAAAGTATGCCAATCAGGAGGGTACGCCGAGTGACAAGGCGGTCACCTACTAAGGTAACTGCATAAGAGCATGCGATGGAAAACATAAAACTCAAGTTCTCCTTCAAGATTTGGTAAATGTGAGAATCAGCTTCCATCGGAGAGTTGCCGGAGTCAGAGATCAGTCGCGTACGCTCCCCAACGCCAACTTCACTATTCCCTTGGGTACGTAGAACCGACCCGTGGTCCCACATATACGCAACCAACGATAGAACGAAAAATAGAACGGAAATGCCGAAGAAGATCCGTGCAGCTACGTCTTCTGCCTGATCATCTACCCCATCGGCTCTCACCTCCTCTATGTCCATAGAGGCATATCGCGAGGACAAACTCGATAGAGAAATCAACGAACTGGCAACATTCACAGCGCTTGTTACGACTGCGATGGCAGCCTGTCCCGACAGCACTGCTTGTAGGAACCATGGGCCATGTGCCGCTGCCTCAGCATAGACGGCCGTACACAAGACAGCGACCGCGGCTCCCAGAGAACCTGAGACAAAGAGAACGAACGGAAAGAAGGAAGATGGGGTGCTTCGAATGAACGTGCTGAGCCACAAGGACACGACCAGGATAATCATCGCAATAATGGACCCAAGTATACGACCAGATGGGGATGACTGTGGCATAAGGTGAGCGACTATTATCACCATTTATAGAATTGTGCGGACCTGTTTCGAAGTAGCTGTGCAATATAGTTGGGAGACCAACTTGGACAACGTGTAGACGGTGGCAAAGTATGAACCAAACGTCAGAGAAAACGGAGAGCCGACCAGTCGTGATAAGATAAACGAGGATCCGTTCGCCACAACTACGCAGTACGAATCATGAGCTCTAACTTCGAGACCAACCATTTGGGGATGAGCACGTTACCATTCCAAGGTAGTAAGATGGCACAACCAAGAATAAAATACGTCCACTTCGTTCGGGCTTCAGCCGCACTACGCGCGCTTGATGAGCTACCGACTCCAACATCGTCACGGTGGATTTCGGGACCGTGGGATCGTTCCTGGGAGGGTGTGCTCGCCAAATATGAACCCGGGGGAGAATGGGCCATGCCTAATGAAGTAGACTCTGATGGTAAGTCGAGGACTACGGTGGGGGAGTCTCGTGTGTTGGATACCACACTCCACGCTGGTATCGAACGATTGTATAAATCGGTTCGCCGGCGGCGGCCGTACACTTATCAATCATCATTATGATAGCAAGCTTCGAAGAAGCGTTTGGGTTAGCCCGAACCTTGTTCCATAAGTATGAACGTATAGGGCGCCGTCATCAATTAATAAGAAAGTGGATACATATCATATAAGTAATATTGCGACATGTCTACGCACGCAGTGACTGACTGGCACGAGTCCACAATTGATCCGTGTTCGGGCTGGAAAATACCCTTCTTCGGAAAAACCAGGTGCCAGTTGGAAATTACCCATAGTATAATAGACGGTGAAACACGACTGAGTCCGTGAGTTTCATTTCGATTCGCTTCCCTTCGTATCGACCCCACGGAGAAGGTGAAATGAGCGTCGAATCACGGTGAACTGGTTCGCCATCAGATGGCAGGTTCAACTTGAAGACTCGGATGCGAACAAGTTGCCTGTCACTGAAAGTCTGGAAATGAACACGGAGAGCCGCACTTACATAATTATTAGTAGCATTATGTATTATGTCTCACTATCCATCATCGTCAGGGACACCCATAAGTTAGTCTATGTTGATGACAAAAAGCAGGGAGACACCGGCACGTTCTCATAGTCCTCGAACCGGGGGCACAGGGGCACTCGTACTTGAAGGTCCTGCAGTCCTCGCCGGCCCGGCCTGCCCACTCTCTCGTCCTCTGTGAGGCCACCGCGCCTGAGGGCCTCCACAGACAGCCTCTGTATTGTTGCTCGCGCAGTGCTTCATGGAAACGCTCACAAGATGGGATTTCGATAATGTCCCCCATGACAAAAAAACCAACCGAAGCGTATATGCGCGCTCCGCCCTGTGAGACGGTGTCAGAGGGCAATCGAGGTTCTGTACAACGAAGAGGCTGAGTCATCATAAATTTATTGATGCGAGTAGGGAGGACATACCCTTTCACGTAGCTTCACGCGCTCGACTCTCCACGCTCAATCTGCCCGTCGGCACGCTCTCATGATCTAAAATGCCTATAACGTTCCAGTGCAGCAGGGATGACGTGTGTGTTCCACCGATGGAACTTTCGTAGTATCAGGCAAGGAATGCGCATACAGAACGAGACAGCCATACATCAACGGGATCCCCGTCAACATGCGTCCATATGATTCTGCGAGGACTGGAGATGTCTTCATGTCGTCCATAAGTAGCCCAGTACCTCACCAGCATATCTTGCCGGATGGTGCAGCAGCCATTCTAGGACATTTTCATGTTCGACCAGTCCCAAGTCAGGCTACGTACATATGTACGATCTGCGGCATGTCGACGATTTACAGCACTGTGCAGATGTATAAGCCCGCTGGCTTACCTAGGTCCCATAACTAGTATATATGCCGTCCGCAATACTGAATGCTAGGCATTCAGTATTCTGCCTTTTGGTGTAACGACTAAGCGTGCGGCGGGCTGGTCCTCTTACAAGATGACGGGATTACACAAGAAAATTTGAGGCGGCGCCGGCGTTCTCAGAGTGCTCCTAGAAAATTTCTTGCGTAATCTCATTAGCTCTGCATACCACTGTAACATGTGAGCACAATGAATGCGTCAAGCTCCGTCGAGCGGATTCAGAGTAGCCGGCCTATGACTGGCGACGGAAGAAAGACAGACTCGTCTGTGAGTGCTCGACGGGCATTCCCATAGATATATATCTGTGGTGCAATAGCGACTGCAAAGTAACATATTGGCCAACTATTTGTATTCGTCGATGTGCATATACGAGATGTATGCAGGGGGCTCCTTCACGTTAGTAGTAGACTCGGACGCCTCACTGCCATGACACCACCTCACGCAACCAATCTCCCATCGATCTTCCCAAGCCCTTCGCTTGCGCCTACATCTTCCGCATCGAGCTGTCTGATTCTGGTCTGTTATCCAACATCAAGAACAGCATCCTATGTCAGAGAAAAAAGACATCCAAGCCCACCTCGAGCGCAAACAAGTGAGAGTCGTAAGACGCAGGCGCGAGCGTGCGCACGCTCACCGCGAGTTGGTATAGGTAGTCCTTAATGTTCCGATGAGCTCGTGATCGGGGAAACGGAACTCGGAAACAGGGACATACTTTGTTCTTACCAGAAGGTCCGACGGAGCGCCAAATTTGCGCTGCTAGCGCGTCAAGGGGCTCAGAGCCGACTGATTGGATATAGGTTATCAATAATCTTATAAACGGAGATCGGCCATACTGAAGGAAGGGTTTTCGGGCCGCCCGACGTAACACTGCAGACGAAGAGTGAGAGTTGTTGTGAACCAGCGAAGGCGAATGTAATACGCACGTATGCCTGACGCGAAAGAAATTAGTTCGGTCGACGTAAGAGCGACGGGAAAGGAGAACGTACACCATTGATAATGACCCTTTCTACCTCATCTTCCATGGAATATATATCCAGTGTTTCCATCGTATATCCATCCTGCAATCACCAGCCCAAAACCATTGGTTCCTGAGAGGCAAGCCTCGACCACAACTGAAACACGCACCTTTTCCCGGTAATCTATGACGCAGATGCATCATTCATTTTATATTTCACATTCCCAAGGATCATGGCCAGGGGGTCGTAGTTTTCCAGTTTCTGGAGACTCACCCAAGTAATCACGCACCTCGGCGACATAGGCCGGGTCTATGGTATATGCTACCCCTGATTGTCTACGACGTTAATCGCTTTAGTTCAAACAAAGACGGGATTACTCGCCCCACACGACATCTTCGTCTGGAAAAGCATCCTATTGACGATTAAATCGGCACGAAGGAAACGGGATTCACGATACGCACAGACGCGGAAAATCTGTCCCAGTCTTCTTTATGAATAAGGGTAACCACACGTCCAGGGTTCTAGTATTCCAAAAGAGCGATCGAAAAGAATATTTGTCGATCGATTCCCTACGACTCACCTCTGGCGTACCTCGGTGATCATGTGACATTTGTGCAAACCGTCTGACGTAGCCTTTCAGGAAACCAGAAACTAGTAGCGGGATGTTGGAGCATGTTCGATGGTTGACGGATGCGGGGCATACCTTGGGATATAACATGGGGAGGAGGCTATTGACGACGGCCCAGTAGATCAGTTTCAGAGTTCTCGAGTATCGATGGCACTGGCACCTTGAAGATAAGAGATCCGTATCCAAATACAATGAACGGAGGGGTAACCATCGTCGGATAGTCCAAGCGTAGACCTTCAATACATCCAGTGCTGGCCGATTACTACGCTTGAATCGATGATCGATGTGTTCCGGCTATGGCTTGCTCATCGTACCGAATCACATGACTCTATGGAAGAATATATATCCCAATTGTGGACAACCTTCCTCAACAATACTTTACCCAAATACCAAGATATTGTACAGTCCTGGAGGTATCTATGTCAGCCCTGACAGATGCCTCAGTTGAAGTTGTATTTGGCTTTTGCCTTCCGCTCGACAAACGCCGGCCACAACCAGTACAAAAGGTGGCCAAGCTTGAAATACAACGGGGTGAAAACAATCTTTTCGCCCGTGTCGATCGCGCGCATGCATCGGTCCGCCGCGAACTCGCGTTTCATACCGTGTTTGTTTGGGTCAGCTTCGTGGAGCTTTGGGCTGGAAACACCGGGAGGATTATCGACGGCAGAAGCGCGGAAAGAGCCTTCGATGGTTCCTGGGAGGAAGAACGTAAACTGGATCGAAGGGTGTTCGATAGCTAGCGCCTGGTATAATAGTAGCGAGGCGGATTTTGTCGCGGCGTAGAGCGAACGTGTCGGGGCAGGAATCACTGCTGCCAAGCTTGAGAACAGCAGTATCGATGGCGACGACGAGGTATATGACAGCAACGGAATCTATGGGGTATAGTATCAAACTCTTTCATGGTACCGTGCACGGGCTCTTACGAATGCGATCGCAACGATGTAAGGACCGATGAAGTTGCCGTTCGTTGCGGCCGTGGCTGCGTTGACGGCATGCTGGAGACCCTCTGGGCTAGCTTGAGAACCGACGATGTCCGGTGCCAACATGTCTACGCCAGCGACGGACATGAGTGGTTGGAGAGCGGAGACGCCGGCGACGAGGACGACAGTGTCAAGTCCATGCCATGCTATTACCCGCGTAAAACAAATTGGTACATATGCGAGCGACATGCCAACTCACCTTTGTGCAGCGTTTCGCGCAAATGTATCATGTCATTCACGTTCCCGCAATCTGCCCTAACCCACAGCACGCGGTCCTGGAACCCCCCACGTTCAGAGAGCTCCTTGCATTCCTGGACGACCTCCTCGAGCTTGGACTGTCGTCTACCTACGACGCACACGAAGGCACCGCGCGAAGCGTATTTGTGGGCCAACGTTTGTCCTACACCACTCGTTGCGCCGAGAATAAGCACGCGCTCGCGCGTCGGGGGTATTTTGGACGTTCTTTGCGTACGGCTGGATTGGAGGAGATAGAGAGTCGCAAGGCCGACTACGAGCGCGCCGACTGCAGTGGATAGCGGGGAGTTTTGAAGGACTCTATTCAGAGATTCGGGGAACATAATGGATATCTCTCAAGCTGTGGTCAATTGTCGCCCCAATTCCTTCCTCGGCGCTTTGGGGCAGAAAATTGATCGGTCTATAAACAAAGTTACATAACAAGCTTCCTTCGCCTCCGCTTCGTATTGCTGCTCCACAGGCTCCAATGCAAAGGAGGAGAACCAGCTTTACATAAAAGGTGACCATATCTATATCTGCACACAGGGCATAGTATCAAGTGCAAGCCTATTGCACTTTCATGGACTCGTTTGCCAGACCAGGCTTAGCACGCGTCGTGGTGCGACCCTCACGATGCCAAGAACTCGAAGAAGAGTGGAGATCATTGACCTTTCGTAACTCGTGATGACGACGTGTTCATGCGCCATACCTTTGGTGTTCCAACACAAATTGGTATGGTTAATTGCCGACGTGGTCAACGGCATCGTGGAATGCACCCTCAAAAGCTCGCTGCGGTTCATCATCTCTGCGCAGGCCGCTGAGACTTCGTCCACTTATTTCTCAGCAGTCCTGTCCGTATTCTGCAGAGCCCTGGATCACCATGCAGTTTTTCGCAACAACTTTCTCCGCTCTTTTTCTACTGACGTTTACTGGTTTTTTCTCCTTGCAATCGTTGGCTGCCGACGCGCAGCAATGGAGATCACGCTCGATTTACCAGGTTCGTGCCCTTTCACTTGTCGATCGATCCTTGACAGTACTGTTAGGTGATGACGGATAGGTTTGCTCTCCAAGACATGTCCGATGATGCCGCGTATACCATTCCTTGCGATACCTCTGCCCTTCAATACTGTGGTGGCACATGGAGGGGCATCATTGATCATCTCGATTACATTCAAGACATGGGTTTTGACGCCATCTGGATCTCACCGCCGTTTTACAACATCGAAGGCCGGACCTCAATGGGCGAGGCTTATCATGGGTACGTCGTCGGTGTTCCCTGTCCCTCAATCTCGGTGTCGACAGATCTCTCCCTAGTTATTGGCCCCAGGATCTGACATCTCTCAATCCACATTTCGGAACGACAGTGGACCTAAAGAACCTCAGTGACACCCTTCACGCACGTGGAATGTATCTCATGCTCGATATCGTCATCAATCACATGGTGTCTCCTCTCCTCTTCAATACTACCGCCGTGGAATTTGCGATGACTAACTCGACCACGCCCGTCACGAACACTACCGGTGCCCAACCTTTTGCTGACCTCGCGGACTTTCATCCAGTTTGTTGGATCACGGACTACAGCAACCAAACTGAAGTGGAGCAATGTTGGCTTGGGAACGAGAAAACACCATGGGCAGACGTGGATACAGAGAACACGGATGTTATTAAGACCCTCAACGACTGGATCACGGTCGTGATTACAGACTTTGGGGTGGACGGACTGAGACTGAGCACGGTCAAGTACGTTCCAAAGAGTTTTTGGGAAAGCTTCACGACTCAGGCTGCCATTTTCACTATCGGAGAGGTATGAAATACGTAGAACAATGTGACTTGGCTGACTATTTGTGTAGGTGTATTCAGTGGACGTCAATTATACTTCTCCCTATACCAGTGAGTCAAAGGTTTCGTGATCGATAGAGTTCCACTGACAAATAAAGGTGTTATGGATGCTGTATTGGACTACCCGACTTGGTTCGAACTCGTCCCCGCGTTTTCGTCGCCTGAGGAAGGCGACTTTAATGCGTTGAAAGACATTGTTCGCCAATCTCAAGGCGAATATACCAGTGGAACCTTTATGACAGGATCATTCCTGGAGAATCACGATCAACCCCGTTTCGCTTCTCAGACTAGCGATCCCGCGGTGCGAGAAGCTGTAATTGTAACCCAAGATGACAACTAAAGTGATGCATGCAGCTTCGGGCAAACGCTATCGTATGGCCATTTATTCACGACGGTATTCCTATCCTTTACTATGGCAAGTCACGGCCTCTTTCAGGCGAAGTATTTCCTGTTGATGGATGATTAGGACAGGAACAAGGACTTTCCGGAGGCCAACCTCCGAGCAATCATGAAGCGTACGTTTCCGGATGTATTCTCTTGTGGCGGTGCTCATTTCAATCATAGACTCTGGCGTACTCGATATGACCCCGAGTCCCCTTTCTACACGATGGTTGCAGCGCTCAATCAAGCTCGCAAGGCAGCTATTGCCTCGGAAAAGTTTTTCCTGACGACACCAGTCAGTTCCTCCTGTTGAACCTTCCTGTGGTAAAAATGGTTGAATTGAATTATTGAATTAGATGCAGTTCCTGGACGCCAATTCACCGAATGCGCTCGTGGTTTCAAAGCCCCCACTGCTCGCATTGCTGACTAATGTTGGCAGCGAACAGACGAGTGGTGTACGATGGAACGTGACGCACCCATTGTTCAAGAGCCAAGAAGAACTCGTTGATGTTCTGACCTGTCGTACGTATTTTTCGGAGGAAGACGGGAGCGTTTTCGTCCAATCGAATGATGGGACGCCAAAGGTACGTGAAGGATGATGTCATGATGATGTGATAAGTTGCCTCTTTGACGCATTATTTGCGCAGGTTCTCATGCCAGTGACGTCGCTTGGAGGCACAAACGTATGCCCTCAGAACACGGACATTGGAAGTGGCAGACATATTTTTGGAAACGTGCCATCGTGGATGACCATCTTCTCAATGATGGCTATTTTGACAGTGACCCACTTTGCTTGACTTGGCAGATGCAGATATGCTCGATTGTAGACATATCTCCCGTCTGTGCTCCTAGCAGGCTGCTGGACCTGTCTCACGTTCCTTTTGTCTCGTATTTCTTACTACATTACTACGTTATTGTTAATCCTCCCATTGGCGCGCTCTTAGATTGCTAGATAGCTTTGTCTTATGCATGTTTTGAGCCATTTCGGGTTGTTTATTCCGGTATACAGCTGACTTAGTAACACAGTTACTAATTGCTCCACCGTCTTACCTGAGCGTCTAGACTCACCACCATGGATTCAGAGGCCTGCAGATCTCTTCAGGACATTTATGCTCGAAACGTCTCGTCTTCTAGAGGCTACCCCATGTGGACCCCCGAGCCAGACATGGCCTCGTCACATTGCGAAGGACTCAGAATTGGAGACGTTGGAGTTGTCGCTCCCGAAGATGGCCACTTCAGCGTCTTATTCAACATTTGTCTCTCCAAAGACCAACAGCCCCGCAAGTACGGCGCTCCTGATGGATTCAGTCCCATTCTGTTGGGTGAGGCGGACATCAAGACCGTCCACGATGCAGAAACTCCCGGTCGGATCATAAAGAGCTCCTTTGTAGCGAGGGTGGACGAGGACGGGTCGTCCGTCGCTGGTGATACGCTACCGATGTACGTCATTTTTCACATCCTTTTTATAGCCTCACTGACGGCAGTCGACAGAGCGGGCCTGTCAAGCAAGGCCGAGTACAAGTTCAAGCTGTCGTCCGAGGGTGCAATGCTCATCTTCCCTGAGGGCGCAGACCGCCACGATGTCCGGGACCCTCGTCCTTTTTTCGATCAGGCGTCTCGCCACGCCGCGACGTGGTACCGATTCGCGGAGGAGCACTGGGACATCAGCCACGACGGCCTCTATGTGATCACCGGATTCCACAAGGCCCGGTCATTTGCCAACCTCGCGTACGAAAACCAAGGAGCACACGATACCTGGGCCAGGTTCGTCGTCGATGCGGACGAGGGCGCGACCATGGCGAATCGCTGTAGCTGGGACGCGTGCACCGTAAACACTCGGGTCGGTCCTTACAACGGTTCTGTGAAAGCGAATCAGGCCGTGTTCGTGCGCGGATTCAAAATTGCGCTGAGGAGCAACGTACAAGGGGTCCCGCAGAGATGGGTGAGCGAACAGCCGATGCACCAGTCGAGCGGTTCGTTGCTCGCCAACACTCTGAGCAGCATATCGAAAATGTTTGGCGTGTCCAAGGAAGAGGACGTAGGGGTCGCGCGCGTCGAGATTTCAAGTATACCGCAATTATTGCCGGTAAGCAATCGGTCGATCGGGCTGACGTCGTAGTCTGAAGAGGGTCTTAGGTCTTTCATCCATCGGATGTCATCAATCGCTGTCTACTGCAAAATGTATTTTCCCACAGGACTGTTTTTGGGTGGCATCGAAAATGACACTTTTGACAGGAACCATCTGCCAAGGTGGCGATCGCGCACGATATCAGCTGGACATCTCTTCTCGACAAGGTCAGTCGCTAATTAGGCGAGAATTCGCGTCGCTAATCGTTGACGACGTGCGCTCAGAACTTGCTCAAGCCCGAAGCATTACTGCACGACGAGTTGTTGATGGAGGCGATACGTGAAACGTACAAGACGGTGTCACGAGGCGGTTCGTGCTCTACATCAGCCTGCAACGTGCCGACACTGATGTCATTTAGGTGTGGCGTATCTGCAGAACAAGGAGTACGTTTCTGCTGCAACAATCAGGTTGATTTGTCTTATGTAATTACCCTTGACAGTGGTTCCGACGCTTTCGTTGATGCGATCACGGGTGATGACAACTTGCTGGCAACCAAAGTCGCTGCCTGCACTTTGGAAGACAAAATTTGCGACACCGACGTGAAGAAGTTAACCGCGAACACCGCATCTCTTAGTGTGGTTAAAGAGAGCGATTATCGTTGTATTGATGACGCCGCCGCAAAATTGATAACTCCAGAGAGGTATGTAACCTTGATATTATCTCACGATGTTTTTGACCTTGCATTTCACTTTTATCCAGCCAGTCTGCAGGTTTACAAAGGTCAGTATTCGTGCACTACTTCGTCCAAGCCTGCAAAGCTCCCATTCATTCGTTTAAAAACAGCTTTCGTTCGACAACTCCTAGCATGGATATAACGCCGGGATCTAAACGCCTCATTAAGATTATCGTCGTGTCTGACTATGTAAATTTCACGACCGTCTGAGGTGCCTATTGTTTACTCATGATTATTTTTGCATAGGTGTGCGCTTTCTGCTACATATGTGACAAAATTCTCCACGATGCAGTCAATGCTTGCCATGATCTGCCCGTTCGTTTTGACGTGGAATATCGACCGTTTACACTGGTAGATGCGTCGGCTCTTCCTCATGATCTAGTCGTGTGGCGTAACCCATACCTTCTGCAAAAGTTTGGAAAGGAGCAAGCAGATATTAAACTTGCGGCGGTTTACGAGCTTTCGCAAAAGGTGGGATTGAAACTGTAAGTCGGTCCCACGCTCGTTGTTGTTTCTTTGACGATTAATGTGTCTCGACTAGCGCGGACGATAGCATCGTTTCCGTGACTGTTCAGGCGCACCGTTTGGCAGCCAAGGCTTACAAGGACGGTGGTCAGGATCTGCAGAGAAAATTCAATACATTCATCTTTGATGCATGCCTCGCCAAGAAGGCAAATCTGGGCGACGAGACCGTCTTGACGGACGCTGCTGTCAACACCGGTCTCGTGAAGGAGGAGGATGAGGTACGTTTGAATGCTCGGACGCGAATGTTGTCACCAACGTCGTGGTAGGCGACAGCGTTTTTGCGATCCACCGAACACCAGGTTTCCGTGCAAAAGATGGTCGAAGCTGCACGTGCCCAGGGCATCAATGGTGTGCCGTTCATCATCATTGACGGCAAGTGGGCCGTGAACGGTCTTCAGCCAGCAGAGTGTTTCATACAGGCGAGTTTAATTCATTGGTTTCTGCAATCTGAGCTTGCCGACGAGCTTTTATCTAGATTTTCCGTAAGATAGTTTCACATGCCTCGACTGTCGTGGGGAAGACCGAATCACATGAGGGGGCGTCATCATAGTTTATTTTTAATGCACGTGTCTAGTATCTTTCGAGCTGACGGGCGTGTGTTTGTGCTTCCTGAAAAAAACATCATAGATTATTTAAGTGTGTATTTCTGATCTTGTACAATAGTCTTCTAATGATTCGTACCTTGCGACCTAATGGCCCTTTGTTTGTTCTTGATAGTCCAAGTAGCAGTTTCAAGTTGATACGTTGACTTGCTTCACTCTTCCTCGTTGCGGATGACCATGACTTTATCGTTGTTCAGGAGGGCCATGTCTGCCAGATACATATTTCTCTTCTCAGGACTTGCCTTCGTCTTGTGGTCACTGGTGATGATTCTCGCTCCGTCATCCCTCCTGTTCGCACTCCTTCAGAGTGATCTCGAACTTCCGACCATGACCGAAACGCGTTTGAACGACGCCCAGAACATGGGCCATGGCGACTTGAAAACGCGACCCCGTCTCAGCGGTATCGGAATCTCTCGTGCGCACATCTACGTCGTCTCGCTCCCCGATCGGACAGACAGACGCGACCAAATGGAACTCCTGGGGACGATCCAAGGCTTGACATGGACTGTCGTCGATGCCGTTCCCAGCAACGCCACGCTTGTCGACCACATCCTCGACCGTGTAGCCATGCAGCGTGCCGAGACTAAAACGAGCACATCGTTCCGTTGGCCCAAGGAAATCGACGCGCTTTCCGTTTCACCCGGTCCTTGGAAGTCATCTGGCTCTGACGCGTGGGCCGACACGCCGCCGAGCAAGTCTTTGTCTGACCCCGCTAGGTTCTCGCGTCTGCTGAGTACCACCGAGGATGACTCGATACCGACGTTTGTCAACGAGACTCCGGGGTGGATGGTGCTCTCTCCCGCAAGGATCGCGTGTTGGCACTCACACGTGTTGGCAATTCGACGTTTTGTCCAGGGGCGCGACCGCCGTCGGGACGACGTGGCCGTCATCCTCGAAGACGACATCGACATGGAAAAGGACGTTTCCGCGCGGCTGTCTCAGGTCTGGACGTTCTTGCCTCCAGGATGGGACGTTGTCTTTCTAGGACACTGCTGGTCCGACGAATCCTATTATCCGCCGCTCACCGACTTTGTGGACACGAACGTGCATCCGTCGCGGCACCCGAAATGTACGCACGCGTACGCGCTGTCGTTGTCTGGGGCGCAGAGGCTCTTACAGCACCTGCGGTATCCGCCGTTTGCGTACTCGCGGGCGCTCGACCAGGCGTATGCGTGGCTCGTCCAGAGCGGTCGTTTGAGGAGCTATTCGGTCGTCCCTAGTCTTGTCGTACAGAGGAAGCTCGGGAGGAGCGATATTTCGTCTGGCTCTGGGAGCGAGTGGAAACAAGGCTTGCAGAACGGCGTATTTGGTGCTTGAACGTGTACTGCATGCGATGATGATGGATACCAGCCTGGAGATTGCAAGGGTGATAATAAAGGTCCCACCGTAGTATTACGCTCTGCACCCTCGCCAGATAAGCTGCGAATGAGCTGGCAGGCATTTTCTAAAACCTTCATGACTTCATCGCCATCCTTTACCCCCATGGTATCCACGAGGGCAATCCTGCGGATACGGGAGCTGATGGTAATAGTCTTTGTCTTTGGTCCTCCAATAATAAGATCGATCATTAAGGTCATTTCAGCCCCCGATTCTCCGAAAAAAAACGATGTTGAATGGGGGTAGTTTCTCTACCAGGGCTTTGGCCTCAGTATCCTCCAGTCCACAACTTTCAATGAGCTCGGCAGAGGCTGATTTATAGGAGAAGTTAGGACGAATGTGAATTGGGACGACAATTGCATGCTTTTGCAAAAGTCCTTCCAGTTCATTATTTCCGGGCTGATCATCGAAAGGTGGGTCTCTAGTGACGCAAACGTGTTGAATAGAGTCGACGGGGATACTGGTTCGTTTGGCAATGTCTTTTTCATTGCTTTCCCATCGTCTAGCACGCTTTTATATGATCCAAGCGTTCCCAGGCTCACGCATAGAGAGGTCTGTATCACTTGCTCAACGATCGCATTGAAACTGATGCTTACCGACATTGGACGACTGATCTTCTCTGGGCCGCGTTCTACTCGCTTCATCCCCCGGTGTGTTGCTTCGACGCCCAGTGGGAATCTCTCTGTCATTTAGAGTTCTCCCATTCCTCGGAGTCGTCATCGTCATCATCGGCGACGTGCAATCATCTCCGCCATGTCATACTTGCGGGGCACGAGCGCTCTGCATGTGCGACTGTATAATAGACGGTACCGCGCTCGCTATGTATATGCGTTCTCGTGGCACTAGTACCTTTTGGAAGCGCACCGTCCATCTATTGCAGAAGGGCGTGCCATCTTCAGTGTTTGGTCAAAATGATCCTACTGCCGGGACTGTGCGATACCGTATCGCATACGTGCTCAAAACGCTGGTAGCAAGAAAAAAAGGCTACTTCCGCTTACTTGTCCTCGTCTTCCGAGTCGATCGGAGCAAGGTGCCAGCCGAGGGACCGACTCGTCTTATCTGACGCGATCTGTCGCGGGATCTCCAGTTGTATCACACCGGGTAATGTGGACTATGCCTTACTAGGTGTGATATAACCGGCGGAAAACACGCGGTATTGGACGAGATATTGGATATGTCGAAATAAATCACAATGTGATGGCAGCGCGCGACGGCAATACGGTAATATCGGTAGGACGGGCAAGATTGAAAACACTTGGCACTATCTGGGCGCAACTCACAGCGCCATAATCATCGACCACGCACCATCCGTGATTATGTCAGTCTCAAAGTTGCGCCGTGTCGACACGCTGGACAAGCGTGGTTGCAAAATCACAAACACACCGGGATAATATCATATCACATGCCAAAGTCTATCAGAGGCCATACTCCTGACATTACAACAATCATCGTGGTTTAAGAAAGAAAAAAAGAAACATCAGTCACCGAGACAAGGAGGCAATGGGAAACCGGTCAACAATGAGACTAGACGGAAACAGCAAGAAAGGATCAATCGCCCCTTCAATCGGCCGTGGCAGTGTTCACGCGGTCGCGGAGACCTTCCGCCGACACGGTGTCCGTATGGGCAACGGCACGGGAAGATGCCGAGACGTTTGCCAAAACAGGTTTGAGAACTGTGGCGTACACGACTTGGGCACCCTTTTTTTCCGCGCCAAAAAAATGAGACAGCTGGAAATCATATGTAACAAGGGTACGCACCCGGACGTTTGGCAGCTGGAGCCACAAGACAAAGATGGTCTTGATGGCATAATACCAAGGAATGTAGTAGAGAATGATGCCGGAAGCGATGCTCTCCGCAAAGTTGAAGAAGCCGAAAATGACCCAGTAGGTGAGCCACTGAATGTCGTCTTGTGGGTGGGGGCGTTCCAGGGCTTTAAAGGAGAGATAAGCGGGGAGGGCCCAACCGATGAGGTTTGAGATGGGTGCGGCGAGGGGGTTGATGAAGTGGAAGAGGGCGACGAGGAGGACGGTTCCAATAGCGAGGAAGGCCTTGGGCACCTGAGTGGTTTGCTCAAACGTGTTGAGCACGGGATAGTTTGCGAGCTATCGCATACAGTTAGGATTGGAGAGGATGGGGGTGGTCACAGGGGGCAGACCTCCTTGTCGAGCTGGCTGAGGTAGTAGTTGGCCTTTGTCTGTACCTGCACGAAGGCGGGATGCTGCTGTACTTTTTGTGCTGCGGACATCTTGGGCGAGAATTCGGAGGGAGAGAGGGAGAAGATGTGAGATTTTATAGTTACGTAGGAAGAGAGGGAGGGAGCAACGCGCAGTGGGCCGGGTTGATATGGGTTGATGACAAATGTTTGGCCCAACACCCTCTCGACTTGCAACTACATCGACACGATGGCCAATTACGACGCTGTACAGGTAAGCCCCACTCGCTGCCCCCGACCACTTCCAAGCTCACAAGCCACGCCGAAAAGGCCCTGCACAAGTCTCTGCCCCCCTTTGCCCCCCTCGTACCCGCCTCCCTTCTCCCACAAATCGCCCTCGTCCTCCTCGTCGCCACGTTTGCGCTCACGTTCTACTTTTCAACGTCCGTCCCGCCCAACTCGTTTCCCTCCGTTGAGTATCTCATCGCCTTTTTTTATCGCAGACTTCCAAAGGACGGTATCCCTTTTCGGGAAGGCGCAGTCGCGTCACTCGCAAGCATTCTCGGCGGATTCGGCGTCGTTGCCCTTTTCTGCACCGTAGGCGTAAACGTGTAATCCACTAGCGACAGCGAACCCTCCGCGTCTCCCTTTTTCAGTTGTTGATCCGCCACCCGTGCTTGCACGACACGCACTGAAAACATCCATGTGAGCACCGCGAGCCACGCCAAAACACGACGCGCACCGTGTACAGAATCGTGGACCCTTCGTCTGCGCTCCGCATCTGCGTGACGGAATAAGTCGTGTTCAGGCACCGTCGACCAACCCACCTGTTTCTCTTCGTAGAACGCTTCCAAGTATCCACATGCAGGGCACCGTTCCGTCACCTGAGTCTCGTTGAGCGGCGTCCGGTAAAACCGGACTGTGCGCACCTTGGGTAGCACCTTGCCCTCGTGGATCTTGGTCTGAGTCTTGCGCTTTTGTCTCAGCGCGGACGGAAATGCGTCCGGGTGAGAGCGCGTGACAATCTCGATGTTTTCATACGCTAGAGCGGCGTCATCCGGTGTGATCGTAGGACATCTGGATAAGACGTACAGGAAGCTGGCTCCTCGTGATGGCACTGCTCGCAAATGACCGTCTGCTCGTCGCCACGAGGGAGTGCGAGAAGGGTTCCACAGTTGGGGCAAAACAGCAATGACCCTGTTATCAGTCATCAATTTCCGTATATCAAGCCTTGGGCTGGTCGACTTGCCAATCTTGTGCGCAAGTGCAGCCATGGCGTGTGATGTTGATGGTCGTCTTGATATATAGTCACGTGACTGACCACCCAGTGTACACGCGTTAATGATTCCATCTCTCCGCTCGGTCACTGGTTACCCTTCACCGCTCCCCTCTGTCGCTTCAATGTGCAAGTGATAACCTTGCCAGATGGCACAATACTCGAGCTTGCGTACCCGAAACATCCGCCCATGCCAACCACATGTACATCTTTCTTGGCTCAACACTGTCAGTGCGTGCGGTGCACCAACTCGGCTGCAGAAGTCGGGTTGGCATCAGTCGGAACTTGTAGTCTTAACGTAACCCGCCTCAGCATCGTTTTAGCGGCCTTTGTTTGCTTGCGACGAACGTTCAAGTATTCCGAGGACGAGTTTATCGCGGGCGTCAACGGCTGGAAAGACGCTACCTTTCAGGCGTAAAAGGATGAGATGCACAAAGTTTCCAAGAGATGTCGAAAAGACGGACGGGGTCGAGACTCGAAACCGTCAAAAAGGGCACTCTAAATGTAGCCCAGTGGACGCGACGGTACATTGCCACGGAGCTGGGTTGATGATCACGTGGGTTATGTCGATCAACCCTTTTTTTCGAGGACCAGGACCTGCGTGCGGGCGAGGGGTTGACAATGCGGAGGACGAAATCAAGTTCAGGAACGACAAGAATAGTCATAGAGATGAATCCTTGGCCCGTGGGCCAAGTTATCCTTCATGGTCCCGGCGAGACAATACGTGGAGACGGCGGATTTATGTTGATGCCCAGTTTGTGGGCGTATGGGATCAGAACTCGACCACCTGACGAACCAGTCAGTAGGCGTCCGACGCACGCCACGATTGTTATATCGCCCTCGTTCGTCCACTGTGGCACACAATACGTACAAGCTTACCGTGAAATCTATTTTTTCCCGAGGATATACTGTACCTTTGTGTGACTTGAAAGTCTCCAGGGCAGTGTAGTCACGCGCACGTATTCGATCGACCCCTGAGGTGCTTTGTGCATATGAGACAGCTAGACCGTAGGCGGTGGTGTAAATGAGGGAGCGCTGTGGACCGAATTCACTGTCCGGAACCACCCCCATTATACTCTCCTTGCTTTGTCGTATTTCACGCGGGCGTGAACCCACTATAAGACGCGTTCCATTGTCCATTCCTTGCCGTCTTCATTCCTTGACGTCTTCTCCATTCCCTGACACCGTCCTTTTCCCGAAATTTCGAAAAAATGTCTTTCCCATGGAATCCCATTAGCAACCGCGTCACCCGCCCCTTCTCTGACGCCGAATTTACCAGTCTCATAAAACGCCTCCGACGCGCCAACGCCAACTCCTCCCAAATCGCCCAAACCTATCGTACGCTCGTCTCACGCACGTACCACGCAAAACGCCACGCATCCGCCGTCGGCCTGTGCGTTGATACCGACATTGCACGCGCCTTGCCGACCAAACACATATCCAGCGTGCCGCCGCCCATCATTGTCCGGTCCCCCGCGCCCGCCTCTCCGGTCGCGGAGAGGTGTGATCGTGAAGTACAGGCGCCATTGAAGGGCCTGCCGGAAGTGGTTGTGAAGAAGGAGGACGGCGAGCAGCGCGTCACGCTGAGGTTGCCGCCATTGAGGATCCATGTAGAGGTGGACCACGTGAGCGGGTCCCAGGTTGGATCCACAGTCCCCAATGCGCCGCGGTTGCGGCCCACGCAGCTGCCCGAGGATGACGTGCAGTTCGAGGTGTCTTCGTCCTGTAAGTGAGATATTGGGACGAGTTATGCTCGAGATTGACCAGACCTTTTTTTTAGCGACTGACGAATCGGAGCTATTGGTGACGCCGGTATGTGGTTCCTGTTTTATGGTCTACGCTAGTCGCTGACTGAGAGTTAGCCCGAGCATTGCCGAGTCGACGTCCAGGTGTACGCTGGACTTTGCATCACGGTTCCGCCGCGCAGCTCGAAGAGAAAGCGGCGAGACGCGGAAGACGGTGAAGAGACACCTGCACAACCGCCCAAGGTCAGCGTTCGATCGAGATGAGTGTTGTTGCGTTTCGCTCACTATTGTGGTCAGCGTCTGATGAGAAGCCGGTGGAACCGATCACAAAGGCGATGAACAAGTCACACCGTGACTCACGCCGGCTCTTGACGAATTTACGACTGCAATATACCCATCTCCATCCGCACGCATCCTCCTGTATCCATTTCCGCATGTTTTGGGCCTGTGTAGCAAGCTATATACCACTTTTTTCAAACGTTTCTATACTCGGACAGTTTCCCTATTGTAGCTCTGATATCGATACGATTCATGTTGATCATGATCAAATCACCTCTTCTCGTTCCCAAATACCTAAAGGAGCAAAATATGTCTGATCCGACGACGGACGTGTAACTCTGACTGGCGCTGACAGTCAACGTTTCAACGCTCAGTATCATCGGTTATATATAAACTTACTATACGGCGCGGTACGCCCAGCGATGCTCGATTGAGACGATTCTTTACGAGCATACCGACACTGCACAGCATTCCGCTAAGTTTTTCTAGATAACTACTATTACTAAGTGGATTCTAGCCAAGTCAGCAACCAGATCGTCCTCCTCTTCCCCTACACGCCATGTCTACCCAGCTTGAGTCACCACAACCGGTCCGTCCAAAGTACTCTCGAAGCGTTAACTGGAAAGTGTTCGATCCCGTATGTATCTTTTTCTTCACCTTTTCATTATGTGCGCTAATATACACGTAGGAGCATATGCAAACCTACAAACCACGACAACCCATTGAGAACGAGCAGCTTCCAGCTGAATTTGTCGTCAGCAAAAAGAACCCGAAGCCACCGCTGCTCCACTTTGGACTGCCCACCAGTGGCGATATCCTCGTCGAGTACATCGTCAAGCATCTTGATGTGGTCGCGAAGTACGGGCCTTGTGGCGCTTTGCCTCTTCTAGCGGTAGGTGAAGCAGTGAAACACTTGGGGACGGCAGTCAACTGCGATCTCGAGTTCGCGTGCCCCTATCGAAGCACGGCCGATTGCGTTTTAGTCATCGAGCTGTATGACAACTACAACATAAAGGAAAGGCAGCTTAGAGAAGACCATGAACTGGAAGTGATCGAGCTGTTGCAAAAAAAAACTGGGATACGACGCGACTGTGCGTCCGAAATGGTATTTTGATGCACTTGATCCCTGGCGGCCAGATCCAGGTATGGAGTCTTTTCAACTTTGCAGATCTCGTGTCATTAGAGTGGTGACTGACGACATGAATAGATTAGTCTGAGGCTTCCGAGTTTGATTGTTTCCGAGTCGGGAAAAGGCCATTCAGGGTGGTAAGGAAAAAAGACAGTCTCTGATGCGGACAAGTAGGAAAAAGAATGATATAATGTTGCTGACAACTGAGCAAAGGGTATGCACTCCTTGACTCTTGAGGCGACTATCGGGACTTTGTAAAGGAATGTCGGTGTCGATGTCGACCATGATTCTCGTAAGCAGTAGTACCGGACATTGCAATAAATCCGCATGCATTTAGCACGCCCCCTGTTTCCTTATGTAGCCGTGATGATATCGATAAGATCTGTCAACACCTCTTTTCATTCCCAAATACCATGTCTGATCCGACGACTCAGTCCAACTATGACGCCATCGCAACGACGGACGTTGAGCTCGACTGGCACATCGATTTCGACGCTCAAACGATCTTAGGATCTGTCGTTCATCGACTAAAGGTCCTCCAGGACGGCGTGGACAAGGTCATGTACGTCACGTCCTCATGTTCCCGCCATAGCGATGTGTGCTCAAACGAACTCCGCACAGATTCGACATGTCCGACCTCGACGTGTCCAAGGTCGAGGTCGAGATCGGAGAGGCGTCTTGGGAGGATGCGCAGGTGCGAATTTTGAGTTCGTGTCTCACATACATACCCGACTTATGCGCCCATAGTTCTCCACCGGAAACGCACACCCGGTCATGGGATCCGCACTGAGCGTCTCCTTCGGTCGCGTCATCGACGACACTTTGGTGCGCGTCCGGATAGCGTACAAGACGAGGGACAGCAAGGCATTGCAGTGGCTAGACCCCGAGTACGTCTGCTGTGCCATCACCGACGAATGCTGACCGCGTTTGCCTTCCAGACAGACCCAGGGAAAGACACACCCGTACTTGTTCAGCCAGTGTCAACCCATTTACGCACGCGCGCTGGTACCCATCCAAGGTGCGTGTCGTACTCGAGATCGAGATTGCGACCGTGGATTGCCAACTCCCATTTAGACACGCCCTCGGTAAAGATCGTGAGTGCCGCGCTTTCGCTCGCAATGTGCAAGAGGATTCAATTTTTTTCGGCTGTAGAGATACACCGCGCGCGTCACGTCCGTTCTACCTGTTCTCATGTCTGCGATCCGTACCGCTCCTCCTCTAGACGCCTTTCCAAGTGCCAACGATTGTGGGACGAATTTGGTCACGTACGAGTACAAGCAGGTGCGTACCGTGCGTGCATTCTTGGCCACCTAACGTGCGACGCAGCCGGTTCCGATCCCGTCGTACCTCCTCGCCATCGCCTCTGGCAACGTGGTCTATCGAGCGTTCGAGGTGCCCGAAAAGAAGACGTGGACGAGCGGCGTATGGTCTGAACCACAGCTCATCGATGCAGCGTGGCAAGAGTTTAACCAGGACGCCCCAAGGTGTGTCAAGTTGTCGTTTCGATGGTGCGACGGTAACGACGTGTCTCGTTTAGGTTCTTGGCGGAAGAAGAAGAGATCACAAGCGCATACCAGTTTGGTGTGTATGACTTGCTGGTGCTTCCGCCTTCATTTCCGTATGGAGGCATGGTACGAGTAGTGTGTGATCTGCGTTGATGTGTGACTCACACTTGGTTTCGGTAGGAAAACGCATGTCTGACGTTCGTCACGCCGAGTATGAGATTATCTCGAGTCGTCGATCGCGAAACTGATCATGTATCCCAGCGCTTATCACGGGCGACAGGAGCCTCGTCGACGTCGTCGTTCACGAAATCACTCATTCGTGGTTCGGCAATGGAATCACGTTGGTTCTTCCTCCCATTCGATGTTTGTGTTTTGATCAGATCTTGTAGGCACGCGCACGCGTCCCACTTCTGGCTCAACGAAGGCTGGACGACCTATATCGAACGCGTACTTCAGGAGCGTCTTCACTCGCCAGCTCACCGCGGGTTTTCGTTCTTGATCGGACGCAAGATGCTCGACGACGACTTGGCAATGTACGCGGACCAACCAAAATACCAGCGATTGCAGATCGATTTCGAGAAAGGCGAGGATCCAGACGATGCGTATAGTGGGGTGCCATATGAAAAGGGAGCCAACTTTTTGTTGCATCTTGGTCCGTCGTTTTGCGTGCACCTCGTCGCGTATTGATCGGCGTTGAACAGAGAGAGTGGTGGGCGGACTGGATGTCTTTTTGCCGTACGTCAAGCACTACGTGCAAACGTTTACAGGGCAGAGCATCACGACACAACAGTGGAAGGACAACCTGAAGGGATATTTTGAGGCCAACGCGGAGGTGAGCAAAGCACTCCAAGAGGTCTCGTGGGACGTACGTCGTCTGTCGTTTTCGTTCGTCCCCACCTGACCGTCGCGACAGGAGTGGCTCTATGGCGAAGGCCTGACGTTGCCCGCCCCGGTCGAGTACGACATGACGCTCGCACACGCGTCATACACGCTGGCAGCCCGCTGGGACAAGTCCCGCTCGAGCTCAGTGTCCGAGCTTGGCTTTACACCCAATGACGTATCAGACATGGACACGAACCAGATCAGTACGACCCTCCCTCTTTCGATGGTCCAAGCGCTGACTTGACCGAAGTCGCCTTTCTCGAGCGCCTCGAGCGATACTCTCCGCTCCCACGCGAACACGTCGAACACCTCGGAGAGGTATACGCACTCGCGCATACGCCCAACGCCGAGCTGCGTTTGCGGTTCTATCAGGTGGCACTTCGGCCCGGGTCAGGTCCGGAGGCGTACGTGTCCGAGGCGGCGCAGTGGGTAGTAGGCGCTGAGGACGGCGCGGTCAAGGGTCGGATGAAGTTTTGTCGGCCGGTTTTGAGGGCGGTGGCTGCTGTCGATCGGGCGTTTGCGGTGAAGACGTATGAGAAACACAAGTCGGCGTTTCATCCGATCGCGAGGGGCTTGATCGAAAAGGTGCGTCACGACTCACGATGGGGCGCGGGACGTGAGTGGGGCTGACGCTGTCGTTGTAGGACTTGGGAATATCTGCGACGGAGTAAGAGCTCTGAGTAGCTTCTGCGCGAGTGGGAGAAGGTGCATCGTATTGATTATTTACGATGTATGTGTACCAAACACAAGAATGGCATAAGAGGCCAAAAAAAAGGACGCGACGGGACAAAATAAGAAGAATCCAACCGTCACCAGCATCTTCGCGTCACCGTCAGCGCTCTACTTGAAATCGCCCCACAGATCACCAAACGCGTCGTCCTTTTTCGTTGCCGCTGCGGGCTGCGCTGCAAACACTCCACCGCCGTTTGTCTGCCCGCTACCGCCCCAAATGTCCGTCGTGTTCACCAGACCAAATGAATTAGCACTCGTGGTTGTGGTTGTGGCTCCGGCAGGTGCCCAAAGGTTGTTCGACGTGTTCGCGTGAAGAGGCGCGCCGTTCCAACCAGAAGAGACCCCCCAGAGACCAGTTCCAGTCGTCCCCATCATGCTGATCGGCTGCGGCTGCGGTGGTGCTGCTGGTTGTGCCTGTGCCTGCGCTTGCGGTTTGGCCGACCCCGTCTGCACGCCGAGCGCGTCCCAGGACGACGTCGCCGATGCAAACTGGCCAAACGCGCTCGCGGGCTGAACGGACTGGGCCGGTGCAGAAAAGAGCGAGAGAATGTCCTGTTTGACGTCCTTGGCTGGGGGCTGCGGCGGCGTAGCCGGTTTGGAAGGTGCGTGAAAGTCGAGGGAGAACAAGTCGTCCTGGGCGCTGGTTTGTTGTCGTTGTTGCTGTTGCTGTTGGGACGGCTGGGGCTTGGACTGCGGGGGTTCGGTCGGTGTGGGCTGCACTTGGATGCGCCCTGCGACGGCGGTGGAGAGGAGTTGTCGGGACTGCGAGTGCGTGTGTGCAGTGTTCTGACGGAACGTGGTGGGCGAGTGGAGCGCGGGCGAAGCGGGCCGGGCAGCGGAGAGACTTGCCGAGGGTGCGTGTGCGGAACGCGAGGCTGAAGCGTCGAGAAGCGGTGCGGGCGACGTGGCAGCAGGAGGAGGTGCTGCATCCCCGTTCGCGTCCGACTTTGGCTCGAGGACGGACGGATCGGCGGGTAGAGGCCCGTCCAAGGCCCATCGCCGTGTTTCGTATTTCGAGCGGATGTAGGATTCCATTTTGCTATCGACGAAGGTGAGGGGTAGTCGTGAGACACGGAGAGCGACGGGAGGCTCACTGGTCGGGTGGAACGTGGCCCGTCTTGAGATGGGCTTCCCAGTAGAGATTCGCGCGGCGGTTACCCCATTTCTGGATGGACTGGGTGCGGTATGAGTTGGGTTAGGTCGGACGTGGCAGAGGGTCGGACGTGCCTCCATCTGTTCAGGCGTCCACATGTCGAGATCGATGGACTTGACACGGCTGATGTGGGTGCCCATCCCTCGATGGATGCCCGAACACCGTATGCAGAGATACACGCCGCTGGAAATGAGTGAGCCTCGTGCACAGCGGATGGGACGGTCAACGAGTCCTCACAGATTCCACGATGCCCACCGAGGATCTGCAAGCGTCTGTGAGTGAGGGGGCGAGAGAAGGAAAAAAACGGAGAAAGTACCGTTGCGTTTGCAGTCTGCACACAGTTTGTTGTCTGGCTGTTTGACAAGCTCGCGAAGGATCTTTGCGTTTCGCTCGGTGGTCGCTTTATCTGGCTTGTACATGGTGCGAAGAGGAGGAAGAGGAGGACGAAACAGTGTCTACGCTTTTCGAGTGTGTTAGGTAAACACTTGGCTCGTCCACGTTTTTCCTTTCTCACTACGACATCCACGATCCCCCCTCAAATGTCCTCGGCAGCTGCACGCGCAGAAGCTCGCAGAAAAGCCATCCTTGGTCGCGGCGGCGACCGTCTCGCACGACTGACCACGTCAGCGCGCGGCGAGGATGCCCCGGCCTACTTGCGCGACGGTGAGTCCATTATTGTCGTCTTGTTCGGTGGGCTCATCGTTTGTTCAGACGTTCCTGCAAGAGGAAGCGCTGCGTTCGTCGGCGAGGAGACGACCATGCCACCTCCCCCAAAGGAGACGCCACGACAACCATCGCACTCGCCACCACCCGCGCTTCCATCAACTGATCCGTCCGTCTGGTCCGAAGAACAACAGCGCCAGTTCATGCAAGCACTCATGAGCGGCGCTCTCAACCCCGCAGTCACTCCCTCGGCGCCATCCGTGCCCAACTCGTTTCCACCGTCTGCCCCAGCCGCAGACGATCCGTTGGCCAGCTTGATGACGCAAATGATGCGAACAAGTCCTGCACCAGGTGGTGCGTTTGGAAAGGTGCCCGAACCGCCAGCGTCGCCGAAACAGCGGACGCTCCTCCAAAAATGGCTCCCCTTGCTGCACCTCGTGTGCATGTGGTGTCTGTTGGCGTTTTTTGTGCTGTGGAAGGAGCCGGAGGCATTTGTAGAAAAGACGGCAGGGGCGATCGAGGTTGCATTCTGGAAACGGTGGCCCAAGCTGGCTACACAGGGGACGTTGGAGGGTGCGTGGGGTGTACAGGTCGTCGTGAGTTTTCTTTTTCTTTCTTCGCACGTCAAGAATACTGAGACCAAGTCATCGTTTACAGCCGTTCTTTTGGGCGTTTATAACGCTACAAGTGATGCTGCATTCGTTGCGCATTTTCAGCGGACGGGTGGGTTGACTCTATCCCCTGCATGGACGTTTATTGATTACAGTCACGATAGGACGAGGTACAGCCGCCAGCCCTGCTGTCACTTGCTCTCCCATATCTCCCTCTGCCACTCTCATCATGGGTCATGAACGGGCTGCGGTATCTCCACATAGGGAGCGCCTTCATGGGCGACGTTGCTGCTATCGTGTTTGGCATTGGAGTGATCGTATTCGTCACGACGTGGCTTGCGGACTAGTGGCATTTTATGGGACGATTTTCACGCCGTACTAGTTTAGCGTGAAAATATCAGACCCAGCTTTCTTGCCGAACTGTGATCGTCGAGTGTGCTGTTTACTAACTGGGGAAAATGGGCGTGCCGTAGATACGGGTCACGCCTCAACTCGAGTAGCTTACACAACGGATTTTTGCAGATTTGAGACGGCTTTTAATGACAAATAATATGTCAACCCTATTCGTATAAGTCTCGAGCTGCGGTACCGCAGACCTATCCCCGGGGCTTAATTCGCATCCCCTAACTTAAGAGCCCATGTAGGTCTGTCTAGGCTGCATTCTATAAGTATTTTGTATGGGTTTAGGGTTAGTTAGGGTAATGATGA
>JBBPML010000139.1:0-60901 GCA_038090275.1 Austroboletus novae-zelandiae | reverse complement strand
GGACAAGGGGGCCCGAGAGGAATCGATGATCAAGGTAGATTCGGGTAGGTCTAACTTGGGGAATACATCGAGGGTATCGAGAGGTTTATATAGGCGAGTCAAGAGAGAATAAAGCGGAGCGTAAAAGGGGTGACTCAACTATGGAATGCGATGGAATCGCGAAGAAGGGAAGTGAGTCAGAGATAACGGTATCAGTACAACTGCGGATACTGCGGGTGAGTCACGCTAAATAGGTAAGCGAAGATAAGAGAACCAAGGGAAATAATAAAGTGGCTCAGGCGGGACTCGAACAGCAAGAGCAGTGTCTGTAGGGAAACTAGGGTAAGAGTGAAGGAAAAAGGATAGGGGTATACGCGAATCATAACAGTTAATGTTCCCTCGCCTCTCGTCACTCGGGTCTACACCTGAGCGTAACATGTACAGGATATACACACAGACCATGTACATATTGCCTAATCTAGAGGGGTGACGTGTACACTAGATAAGAGAGATAAAAGCTATTGGTGGGATCAATAGCTATCAGTCAGCATGAGTCAGATATGACTCATTAGACTAAGTCATCCACAGTCATCATGAGTAATCCATGATAAGTGGATCATATCCTATTGGTTGATAGGATTATCTGTCATTTGTGATGACACAAGATAACAGATAGCAAGATAAGAGTGCTCTGGAGCATTCCAGACTCTTATGATATCATAGATAAGAGATAAGATGATTCTCGACTGATCTTAGATCTCTATCTTGATAAGACAACTCTAAACTGTGTCCAGACTCGTTCTGTGTTTCTTAGAAGCATGTGATCATCCATGTGATCAAGTCACATGTGTCCGATGTCATGTGATAAGGTTCACACGAACACATGATCACTTTTCTTTCAACATCACTCTCTCCAAAGACCCAAGCTTCCACACACACGTCAAACACATTGACCTCTGGTATCATTACATTCATGAATGTGTTGCTTGTGGACAACTCCAACTCCACTGGGTCCCATCCTGGGACAACTTGTCCGACATTTTTACCAAGGCTCTCCCATGCAGCTCTTTTGTCAATTTTCGTTCCTCTCTGGGCCTCTGATGACTCGTGAGGGGAAATTTTACCAGGCTTCCGTGTTCTTTCCTTTTTTTTACCGCTTGCTTCATTGGGGGGGAGTGTTGGCGCACACTCATGTGGCACTGGCATTCCAATTCACCCACTTTATCATAAAAGTCCGTTTTCCTTCCCACCCGCTCTTTTCCTCGTCCTTCATGTTCGAGGTCTGAGCGGTTAACGTCGTGTCTAGAATTAACACTCAGAAGACGCTCCCGAACGCTCTCCTGCCCGCCCCAACCAAGGGCGGATTTTATTTTGCAACACACAGCGAGGAGGCCGTTTGCCACCCCCTACGCACCCTCGCCGCGCCTGGCGAGTGGGCGCGTCACGTGTGACGTGACACGATTGCCTTATCCGGTAATTCGCCCGCACCGCCACGCGTAAATTCCTCGAGCTAAGTATCTTTATTTATAGTTCTTCGGGCCGGAGGATCCCAAAATTCTCCGTCGGATGTACAACCACGACTTCGATGAGCTTCGAAGCTGTTCGTCGCCGTCAAACTAGCGCCCGCGCTAAACTTGCTCGTCTCATCTCGAATCGCTCTGGGATATTTTAAAACGCCCGCGCTGAGCCAGACGAGATGACCAGGACTAATTCTGCTCCCGTTTCACCCGAACGACACCAGTTTTCCTTATCGGCTACGCTGACGGGCGTCCCTGTCCAGTTTGAGTGTACCGCTTGGCAGTACCCCGTCTCGCAGAGCGGAGCCACCTTGATCTTCACCCATGGCATTGCAGGTTGTAAGTCCATGCCTTTTTTAACGCTTTCACAGCAGAATGACGTGTCGTTTCAGTAAAGGAACAGTACCAGATAACCATTTCCCGTTTGCTCGGCTTCCATCGCTTGTCCTCGTACCGCATACGGGAAATATGGTCTGTTGACATGCCCAACCACGGCGAGGCTGCTACGCTGAATCGCGGTCTTCTCGACGAATACAAGACCAACGGTGTACGGGAAGGATTCGACGGGACTTGCAGTGAGTATTTACGCTACCGTGGGTTGCTTTTTTGATTCCGGGTGACAGCGATCATGGACTTTGCTGCCTATTTGAACGCATTCCTGTCGTTGCCACGTTTCCAAGGACACGACGTCGTTGGTGTGGCTCACTCTGGCAGCTGCACTGTTTGGTATGTCACCAACTAATCCACCTTTCCAAACGCTCAACACAGCCGAGTGCAGGATACACGCCTTGACCGAGTTTGATCACGTGTATTATCCGAACGCCCTGATCTTCGTCGAGCCGACACTCATGTTCCCTGACATGCCGCCAACCGATCCCCGTTCGATCCACGGTGCTGCCAACGTCCGTGGTGCACTTTCAAAACGCGACACGTGGTCCTCCCGTGCAGAGCTGAAGCACTGGATGACAACGAGCGCCAAAACGATCTGGAAACGATGGGACCCGAGAGTTCTCGACCTCTTTGTGGTATGTTGCTTATTTTGGTGGGCACCGTTGCTGGATGAATTGTCTCGCTAGGAATATGGCTTTGAGGAAGTGGTGTCAGAAGGACAAGGATCGTACATTATCCCCAAGTTGCGCAAGGAAGACGAAGCCCCGTTGTACGCGTGTTTGACACATACGATCGAGCCTCGCAAGTTGGCTGCGGTGTGTAAGGCGCTCAACGGGAGCGGCAAGCGTGGCGTCCATATCTTGTGGGCCGAGTTTGAAGAATTCGTGTACGTACGACTTGCTGGTTTTTCATGTGCGGCTAGACGTTGCGAATGTAGATCGAAATCGGCCAAGGCGGAGATGTTAGAGGCAACTGAGCACTGGGTCATGTCGGAGCGGACGGTCATTGGGTCTGGGCACCTCGTGAGTTTCGTTTATATCGTTTCTGGATGTTTCGTGACCGTGTTTTGGGCAGATTCCGCAACTAAAACCGGACAGGCTTGGAGATGCGATACACGAGGTGCTTGGGCTAATGGGGAGAGCGACCAAAGCTTCGCTTTAAAGTAGATTCTAGACTACTTATTTGTGACGTTTCCTACAAACTGGATTATGATGGCATCACGCTAGTCCTCCTTGAGACGGCCACGTGAGGCGAACACGCAGCTCCAATTAATTAAACTGGTCGGGTTCAGCATCGGGACACCACCGTACGACTCGCCGTCCTATCGCCCGGGGTGCTGATCATGTTCCGCAGCGCATCTGTCGCCCGAGACTCTTTCGAATCTACCTCGCCTCGTTCGCCCTACTCTGCGTCCCTGCCACCGAGCCCTAGTTTCAGTCTCCCCAGCCGTCGTGGGCGTGCGCTATACCAACACCGGGGTGCCTCCGGGAGCCGTTTTCTCGAAGAGGCCGTCTCCGCTGTCTTTACTGAAACGGGCACTGATGCTCGTACCGTGATGACCGCTGGTTCGAGCGATGCGAGTAGCAGTTCGGGCACGTCGGTGGAGGTGGAGGTCGTCCCAGCGGCATTGCCCCCCAGCCTGAGCCGCTTGCGCCCGCAGTCGTCAAGACTCCAAAAAGCACGCCGCTCCGTACCTGCGTCCGTCGTACTTGCAGAGGAACGAGGACGTGATTCTGGGTCTGAAGATTCGAGCAGCACGTGGACGGTGAGCCGCACTGTGCACGTCGTTTCTATTCGTGCGATGCTGATGTACATACGCGCGACGGACATACTGCGGACAGGTAACATCGCTGCCGACGCCTGTGCATTCGTCGCTGCCTCCCCCAGCGTCGTCCGGTCCGCTCTCGTTCCGCCCTGCGCCGCACCCGGCAGAGTCATTTACGGAGTACGACCGGCTGCAAGTACGCTCGGGCGAGTCCCCTGCGCTTGTCCTCCTGCACGCAGTCGCGCCCGCTCAGAGTATGCGCTGCACTACACTCGTGCACACTTCCCTCCCTCCAGAACGCGACGCGGTCCGGGACATGATGCCCCGGCGCAACGGGTTCGTCGAGACCGTGCTTGAGGCGTATGGGAACCACCGGGGACTTGTCGTTCGCCCTGACGATGTCTGGCTTGCAATTGCCACTCAGTTTCGGTTTTTCGTGCGCGGGCACGTGGAGGCGCTTGGGCGCGTGTTTCGCACTCAGGGGGCAGTGGTGATGGAGACGGAGAGAATAGACGCATCGAGTATGGTACATTGCCTGGCGGCGACGATGGACGAGCAGATGGCGGACCGGTCCCTATGTGACTGGGTCATACCTGACTTTACGACGACGACGCTCGTGGACAAGGCCGCGTGCGCCGTCACGATGATGGGTGCGACCGACGATGCATCGACGACGCCTTCGGCCCTACACGGTGGTATTGCCAAAGTAACGCTCGAAGGTGAGAAAAAAGACTGGGAGATGATCGTGCAACGCATCGAGCGTCTCAAAATGTACGGCCTACCGACGATTGCGTGGTACCACCTTCTGCGACCCGTCCTAACGCGCATCGTGTCAGCATACGCGCACCCGGACCACCCTGACAACCTCGCGTTCTGGAACCAGATCGCCTGCGTGGACGATGCACGGCTCTCCGGGTGGATCACAGCCTTTTGCGCGTTCGACTCGCGGGGGCGGTGGCAGGGTGACGCACTCAACGAGGAGCGCGTGCGGGAGCACGAACCGAGGAAGCTACTTCGGCGCGCGGATCCATTGCAGTTGACACCTGCGCGGTTCGCGAGCGTGTACACGGTGCGCGCGCGGGCGCCCTATCTCGCGCTCGACGGTGTTCCGTATCCGACGATAAGCGGGATTCCGTGTGGGCATGCGTGGATGGACGTTTGGTTGGGCGACAGTGGGGAGGGGGTCGTCGTCGCGGGAGCGGTTTCGCAGATTTGTTCAACGGAGCGGACAGAGTTGTTTCGGAATGGGATGAGGGATACGGTCAGGCCTGTTTCGGCGTGGTGGCGTTTGGTGAAACGGGCGGGGTGGGAGGAGCGAAGTGTGAGGAGCGAGAGGACAAGCAGGAGGATAAGCGTGTTTTCAGACATGTATTGAAAAGTGAGTATCATTGCCTAGGGCTCTGGTATCTGTGACCTTATGCGAAGACGTGAATTTCGACCACCCTGGCCTAGGCTGCGTCCAAGCACCGCCGGACTACTCACGCAAGGCGATGCAATCGTCAGTTCAAGTTATGAGATCTTGAGATCTAAACACCGGCCACCCAGGTTAGGTATCAACCAGCCAATGATAGATTCCATACCCGGCGACCAGGTCAGTGGGCGGCCATGCACGAAAGTGAGCATTCAGCCAGTTGTCAATCATTTGGCATCCGTCCTCATCATCTGAAAGAATGAAATGAAGTGTTATCGACGAGTCAAACCATGTCCGGGGACTTGATTATCCACCGAATACCGCTAAATTTGATCGGGGACCATACAGTTGGCCATCTGGCCACCTCGTCGCGTTAAGTAGGTGCGCTCTTGCTAGCGATTTGATCCCGTATGCCTACTAGTTCTACAGGAATAGAAACAAACTTGCTGGCATTGTTGGATAAGATGCAAACCCACCCTGTGATTTAATATTTATTGTTCCTGTGCCTTCTTCGACTCTTCACTCGGCACATACATACATAATATTACGTGAGTCACTCTCTTTTAAACTTCCATCACTCGCAGCAGCCTGATGAGTGGCGGGAGGCTGTTCAATCTGCCATGGGTCTCTTCATGAACGTTAACTCTCCCGATATAATCCTACTACAGTGCTTCACGCGCGGCAATAGGCGTGATGCGTGCAAAGTACGCGAAGGCGTCCGACTTTACGCCAGCCTTTCAAGCCAGCGGCCATCTTGGTCCGAGTTTGACTAATGGCGTACACGAATTGTGTACTTTGAATACATCAAGAACATCACCATGCTTACGAGTCTCAGGAACTTCATTGATGTATGGCGCAGTAGGCAGTGGTATATATACCCAAACATTGGGAGGGTTCATCATAAGGCCGACAAACGCCAGCAGCGTGTAGCGCTCTCAGTCCAATGGCTGAACCCTTGAAAACCGCCGTTGAAAGTCTTGTGTTCAATGATTACATTTCTGGTCCGTATCTCTTTCGTACATGAAAAAATAAGGGCGCTTACTTGCTCGTCTTCAGTCGTGATGATAACCATGATCGGATATGACTATTGTGAGGAACCACCTTGAAGTCACAGAGTCAAAAAAGTGATTTTTTTTTTCTTACAGTGATTATGTTCGGAGGTGAAGTAAGCCACCCTCCCAAATTCGAAAGTTTTGAATTACGCCAAGTTAAATTCACGGCGACAGGTGGAATACATTTGGGTCCGTGATCTTCATGCTCTCGTTCGAGTCGGCTTTACACACTGACCCGAGTATAGAGGAGGTCGTGGTCCTTCATGTCTTCCCTTTATGTCGTCATTCGCTACCTGGGAATTGCCGTCACGATGTAAGTGTAGTCGTTTCAAATTTTGGATCATGGACTAAACTGTAAAGAATGCTTTTATTGAGTAGGCCTGTTCTACATGCCTCAAGTTTTTGAGGTCACCAATGTTTAACCCATAGTGGGAACTTCAGTGTATATCCCTGAGCCAGTGCGTTATTCATCTTCACCCTACCCATGGTAACCTTCCGCTCACGTCTTCCCTATAGGAGTATGTTCCATGAACTCTTTTGGCATTGTAAGATGTATAGACTCGTTTCACAGATGTGAGCACTGATTAGCTTGCCTCGGGTCTGTGGATTGATGATTTCCTCCAGGTACAGTCATTTATATCTTTGCAAATTGGGGAGCCTATGTGTACATGTTAGCCCTCGAGGGTGCGTTTGTTATATCTGTATTAATTTTGACTAATTATCTCCAGCAAATATGATACTACGAATATTCGCCATGTATAGTCAATCTAAAACAATGTTGTACTTTCTTCTTGCACTATTTTTTCCCGTCGTCATTAGCGAACTCGTCTGCACTATATTTTACTTTGGACCGGGGGTTTCTGGTACGTTTCCTGCGTCACATGTCACATAAATCTCGCTCACATTCTCCTTGCATCAATTAACTGCATCAGTAACTGAAATATCAGTCGCCAATGTGCAAGTCTGCAACGTCGCCGCCAACCCTTCGCTGCGCCCCGAGCTGTACATTTATCTCTCGATCCCTGGTGCCGTGCTCGACGTTACCCTGACGGCGTTGGCGATCGCACGGCTCGCCCGTCACGCAGTCGAAATGCATCAAGTATTAGGGGAGAACAGGATACATGCGTTCTTGGGCTTGCTTGCGCGGGATAGCGTACTCTACTTCGTTGGGTGCGTCTTTCTTTCTTGGCTCTCACGTCTAGTAGCATTTCGCGTGGTCGGCCGTGCTTGAATATACGTCAGAAACGTGGCCAACCGGTCGTTTAACGTCATTTCGTGGGCCAATATCCCGGTGCGTCCTTGTCCCACAGAATCGCTGACGAAAGGTGACCACGTTTGATGCATGACGTATGTATAGCCGACGTTTAAGACGCTCGCGCAGGCCTTCTCCACGGCCGAACCGATCTTGCTCCCTCCACGACTCATCATCAGTTTTCGGAAATACCACGATTCGATCGTGGCTGATTCGGATGCGGGGAGATCGGTGGAGAGCATGGTGTTTCACTTAGGGGACCCGGATAGTGGTGATTGAATCATTGTATGCTAGGCGGGGAAATTGTTAATTTATATATATATATACTGTTTCTTTCCATGGCCTTGCGGTTGCTACCAGTGAATCCTGGAGGCATGTAAGCACGCTGGCTTGCCTAGGTCCCATAACTAGTACATATACCGTCTGCAATACTGAATGCCTAGCATTCAGTATTTGGCCTTTTGGTGTAACGGCTACTAAGCGTGCGGCGGGCTGGTCGCTTACAAGGCACTGGACATGTAGTGTATGGGTCATTGATACATTGCTCTTGTGAACGGTCGGACTGATAGTGATTCACCGACCAAGTCACCGCAAGGATGTACGACCTAGCTTTTGTGCTAATTAGCATCTATTGATACTTACACGCAAACCACAGTATCGACTCTGCGTAATAAACCCTAACCCCATAGCAATAACATGGTCCAGGGGCTGTGCTTGCATATTCAATGTCGTGTCAGTTCAACGAGTCACTGCAGCAACTCATCTGATACTCCGAGCCCCCGTAACCGTCATGGACGATGAGAGCGCAGAGATCGAACTTGTAAGTACCGTTCATTCTTCAACGGTTTGATTGGATGACAACATATATCCTAGCTCGAGCAGAACTTGAACAAGACCCACCAGATATCGCAAAGGATGATATGTGCGGTGGGGTCAACAACCCTATCATTTTCGCTTCGATCGAGGCTAATTTGATCAGCTGTATTATCCAGCTTTGATTCCCGCTTGGTCAAGCTAGAGAAATCGATTCTTCCCATGTACACTGCAACTCAGAAACTCAATCACAGGTCGCACAGTATGTCACTACGCATTGTCTTTTGTTCAAACTCAGTCATGTTTGACGGTGCCACTTTGTTGATACGATAATATTATGAAACAGACATCGATCGTGCACTTTTGAAGATCGACGAAGTAGCAAGTAGCCATGAAGGTATTGCTGAGGAGGAAGGTCTCATCTTACGCGGGTTTGTGTCTTTTATTTCATTTTCTGGGCCATGTAACTACTCTCATTTTTGTTAGCCCTCAGGCAGGACAACTGAATGTATACATTGACACGCTTGCACGCTTAAATGCGGCAATCGCTTTCAAATCATCAGACGAAGACTCTCGTGAAAAGGTGAGTTTCTCAACCGCGATGCTGAGTTGGTAATTGAAACCTCCTCACGTAGGCCCGCCTTGTGGAGACGGGTGCAAAGAAGCTCGCTCAGCTGTACACAAAACTTGTTGCCGAAGGATCGTCGGGTTCGCCTCCGATAGCAGGTCTTGATTTTACTCCAACGGCGTTCCCACCAGTTCTTCTCGCCTCTCTCAAACCCCTCGTGGCATTCTTGCGTAGCCTTCCATTGCCCTCTACACATCCATCGCATCCCGCTGGTCAGATTATTCTCGCCACCTTGCGAGAAGCTCAGCGTGGTTACGCTGACATGCGCGGGACGTGGAATCGCAAGTCCCTCGAAATGCATGCAAAGCGAGTTGTCGATCGTGCTGAAACGTTGGATGGCGTTATTGCAGGTAAAGAACTTGGGACTTGGGTGGAGAACCTCCTTCGCATTTCAGAAGTCAGTTGTTCGTTTGCATGGTGATTCCATTTGCGCTGACGATGTCGGGTTTAGACGGAATACGGCCTTCTCACCGACCTTGCACCACTCAGCATGCCTTCCATCCTGGCATCCACGTATGATACCTTGCTCAACCCCCTTCTTACACTCTTCACAGATACCCTGTCTTCGTTGACTGCTATCATCAAGCGCTCTCTTCACAAATACACTTTCCACGCCCTCGCTACCTATGGTGCTCTTTCGGTTTCGCAGGGTCGTTGGGAAACCCTCATGTCCAGGAGAGGAGAGGGGCGGAGAGACACTAATGAACTACGTGACGGATTGAACTCCGTTAGGAGCGTATGTTTGAGGACGTTCCCAGAATTTTTGGCGGATCTGAAGCTGGCAGGCACGGGACCTAGCAAGGGCGGCGAATTAGGCGTGGGCCTGGCGGATTTCACCACTTCTGTATGCGTTCCCTCCAAGCTCCGAGCATACTTTCCTGATGCTCTTGCTAGACTATACAATACCTGGACAGAATACCGGAAGTACAGGACGCGGTAGGAGCTGCTCTTCTTGCGCTAGGAGACGGAAACTGGAAGATGGGTGAGGGTAAACAAGTCGGAAAGACCCAAAAGGTTTCAACAACGGAAGTGACCGAGAAGGTTGTCCTTCAACACTACACCTGTATGTCCTTTTTTAAAATCTCTTTTCTCGCTCAACGACTACCGACCTGTTCGTTTGAAAGTCGACATCGTGAATACGACCGTTAACAGTCTGACCACACTCTCTCGCACGCAACGCCGTGGCGCATTCGGATCTATATTCTTGCTTAACAACGTTTCCTACATGTACACCCGTCTCGTCCTGAAACCGATCCATCCGCGCCTGATCGAGCTTGTCACCAAGCCCACCTCAGACGCACTCATGTCGGCCTTTCGTACTGCCAAAGCGGGCTACTTTGACGCCAACTTTTCGCCATTGATGCAAACGCTGAGCGAGGACCGTGAAAAGGAGAAAATAGGCAGTAGTGCATGGAAAGCGGCCTCGAAAGAAAAGTTTACCCGCTTTTACGACCTACTGGATGAGGTTGGGGAGCGACACCGGATGGCGCGAGTGTTGGAGGAGGAGAATGATGGCCGGAAAGCAGTCGCGGAGGAGGCAGTCAAGCTTGTCGTGCCTAGCTTACAGCGGTTCGTTCAAAAGCAAAGAGACAAGGAGTTCAGTAAAAGTCGAGTTCTTTTTCTTGCTGTTCTTGTTTGTATTTTCGTTGACGTAACTTTGTTGGGGATTTTGGCGCCCTTTTCAACAGATCCACAAAAGTGTGCGTATTTATATGCGCACAGTTGTCTTATCGGAAGCTGATCGGTTTATGTTTCTTCGTAGATATCAAGTTGTCAGCGGAAGAAGTGGAAACTCAAATACGGGCCTTTTACAAGTGATACTTTCTGCCCATTAGGCGGGAAGAGGGTGGGGAAGAGAGGGAGATGGGATTGTGTCTTTGCAAGCACGTTCATTTTGAAATACGCACATACCCAAGATATTTACCCTTTTGACAAGGAATGAGAAAACATCCGGAAGAGTAGTATTTGCCGACATACATATTCTCTGAGCAAAAGGTAGGCAGTTTTTTCAAGACTAGATATTTCTTGTTGGGTTGATCCTACGACAAGACCGGTATATGCTAACTGGGCTTACGCATGTCTGTGTCGAGAGGTCCCAGGATGGTCAAAAACTGATGGCAGTGCAGTATCTTTGCTATCCTCGGAGTTGGCAAACGAGAAAGATTGAAATTAAGTGTTGAAATTAAGCATATAAACATGAGTAATGAGTATTGCATGGGAATATAAAACAGACCCTAGCGCCGACTTCCCGCTGAGGTGAGTGCGAGATACGGAGGGGGACAACCCTTGTTCTTGTATTTACGAGTAGTCGCGCAGTATCGTAGAGGTGACCTGTGAAGCTCCGTGAGTACTACTTCCCCTTATGCCTTTCGTCAAACGTGCAGGAGATAGCAAAGTGGGGAGAGAACGGATGGGGACGTAGCTGTGCACACCTTGAACGCGTGTAAATCGTATTCAGTAACCCGGGGCAACCACCCCTTCGAAAGTTCTCGCCCCGATATCATTATCGTAATTACTGTAATAGTAGTCTCTCTCTCACTTACATATTTTGCATGACAACACAATCCCCACGATGCGATGTGATCTGTAAATATGTAGCAAGCTTTGCACTTGTGCGCATCACGACATGTTTACCATTGAAATTCTGACACTGCGTCAGGGTCCACTCGATGGCATTACCCGTAAAATAGTAATGCTACTGCTTGCGGGCGGCTATCTGACTAACGCGGGGTTGGGTACTAGGGGAAGCTGATGGGCGAAAGCGGGCAGCGCTGACCGCCCCCGGACGGTGGTGCAACCCTGCAGGGCAAAGCGTGAGTTGCGTGGGTACACCTCGCAGGACGAGCTGCTGCCCGGGTCGCGAGCGTAGTAGGTCCGGGGCCCGGCCTGAGAGGTGGTGATGACCTGCGGTCGACGCTCGGGAGTGGCGGGCGGGAGCGACGAAAAGCGGACGTAGCTGGGGGCACCGGCCAGGGAGAACTCGAAGAGAAGAAAAGGTACGCGCCACTTGATACCGGCCACGTGGGACCTTCGGCAGAGAGAAACTTCACCCGTTGGCAGTGTCCTAGTATGTAAAATGGGATGCGTTGCTTTCCAACAAAAGAATAAGTCAGAGGAAAACTGCCGGTGGGCCTAGACTCAGCAGCCCAGTACTACATGAGTAAGAGATGAACTTCGCGAAGCTTAACATGTGAATTTTTTACTACTAGATCAGACTCAGACGCTTCGCGCATCACCAGTTCCAAAATTCTTATTCGCATACATGCCCACTACTAACCGCAGTTGGGCTTGTCTCCGAACGGATGGATCCGAGAGTCAGGACCGAGCCTTAGGCCAAGCCCCAACGGACCTTATCGAGCGTGTACATAGCCGCAAGAAATCAAAAATGGTGAGCACTTGAGCCCGCCAAAAAAAATCAGTAAGTAAAGGCGAGCTGCAGCCATTATCGTGGAATGGACGATGTTTTGTATATTTCAGGTACTCGGCACGACGACCAAACCTTTAACTTGAAAGGGGCCAACATTGTAATCCACCATTATCCAATTCCCCTGGGATGTTACCACAATCCGATGCCGTGTCGCGGTATCGGACCACATGTGCCGTCCTCGCCATCCTCGCCGTCCTCTGCTTCTCCGTTTCAAAGTGGCGTAAACGCTCAAACGTACGTGAGGGAACTTCTTGAATGACCATTTGCCGTCCGACCCAATGCATATCGTCTGGTAACAACAGCTAGATCACATCCCCACAGCTGGATCGAGCACTTGGTTGGGATCTTGGTGGGCTGGCGCCAAATTTCTTTTTAATGCCAATCAGGTCATTCAAGTGGGTTACGAGCAGGTGTGTTCTTTATCTCCAGGGCGAAACTAAGTAGATCACCACTCAGCGCTCAATGTTCATACAGCACAAGGGCGTCCCATTCAAAATTTCGACGTTCTATGACTGGATGGTGGTCATAAGCGGCCGCCAGCACTTCAACGAGCTTCATAAGTTTCGAGACGATGAATTGAGCATCTTGGAAGCTTTAGGAGAGGTAACTATGTATGCTCTTGTCTCTGAAAGTCACCAGTGACGGCGGAACACAATAGAGTTTGAAGGCGGATTACACTTTGGGGCATGATATTTTCTACAACCCATACCATGTCCCGATCATTAGCTCGAAGCTCACTCGCAACCTCGAAGTCTTATACCCGGACATCAGAGACGAAATCGTCACGGCTTTTGGAGAGATACTGAATCTAGAGGAGCGAGGTCTGGAATGGCTCATTGTGTGCCGTTGTTCTTTTTGCTCACAAATAATTAGAGTGGAAGAGTGTCCCTACTCTAAAGACCGTCCAACAGGTGGTCACCAGGGCTAGCAATCGGGTGTTCGTTGGTCTCCCCTTATGTATGTGCCATTTTTTCTTCTGTCTACAACTTGTCCATGTGGTATTTTTCAGGCCGCGATCCCGACTGGATAGATCTAAATATTCGATATACCGTGGACGTCATGTTAATGGCGGGCATCATTACGCTTTTCCCCACGTTTATGGCGCCGCAAGTCGAACTCTCTTGCCTATAAAGACCCTGCCTCTCACTTTTTAAACCAGGCTTATTGCATGGTTCATGACAAATGTTACCAGAGGCATCAAACGAGGTTTAAAAATCCTAACCCCGGTCATTGAAGCCCGGCGGAAGCTTGTCGAAGAATACGGCGGATCATGGGATGAGAACCCTGTAAGTTGTTAGGGCCACCATCACACATATAATACGGTTTTCGACCTTGACAGAACGACCTTTTGTCTTGGCTATTGCAAGGACCGGAAGGTTCTCGGCGAGAAGAAGACAATATAACTTCACGTATGTTAGCGGTAAACTTTGCAGCTATTCATGTAAGCGCTGCAGCTTCTAAGGGTTTATGTGCTGACTCGGCATGTCCGTTTCTCAGACAACCTCAAATGTAGGTAATAAGATGCGAGTATCTGGAATGTGGCCTAACAATGACATTTATTCGCTTCAGGCTTTCACCCACGCACTCTATGACTTGGCTGCCAATCCTCAGTATATTCCAATACTTCGTGAGGAAGTGGAAACTATTACCAGGGTGGAGGGTTGGTCGAAGGCTTCGATTGCAATGATGCACAAAGTGGACAGCTTCATCAAAGAGAGTCAGAGAATTAGCGCCATATCCTACGGTGAAGCCGAATGTCCATGCTTTGCCGAGTGATGGGCCTGATTACTTCCGCCTCTTCTTTTGTGCAGTGAATATGGTACGAAAGGCGATGAAGGATATCACGTTCTCCGACGGAACTGTTGTACCGAAAGGGGCCTTCACGGTGATAGCTTCCCAATCTGTCCACCTCGACGAGGAATCCTACCACAATCCAAAAGTATTTGATCCCTTCCGATTTGCCAATATGCGCAAGGAAGATGAAGTTGAAAGCACGAAATACGCGTTTTCCACGACGAGCCCTGAATACCTCATTTTTGGACATGGGAAGCATGCGTGGTACGTTTGCTCTTCCATAGGAATATGTGGAGTCATGGAACGGAACTTTTCTTCTGCATGTTTCCATTTTCTAAACAGTCCAGGTCGTTTTTTCGCTGCAAACGTGCTCGTGACCATGTTTGCACATGTCCTCGTCTCGTATGACATCCAGCTGGAGGGAAAGGCGACGCGCCCACGGGATTTCGTCATCGGCACTTCGATCACGGCGAACCCGAGCGCTCGAATCAAATTCCGAAAGAGAGACATTTAGAGATTATGGACAACCCTTTGTTGTGTCTTTCCTGGGGAGTTACATATGTTTACCACGTATTGTGCTTGTATGCGGGTGTGAAGACAGGATAACAAGTGTTTGACGGTGATCAAAAATAGCTGACTAGCGTTCTGGGGGGATTGCACAGTTGCACTCACGCGTTCACTGGTCTCCAGTGATAAGTCATAGGAAGAATATTGTCGGTTTGTCGTTGTGTCGAAATGATATGCGATGCATAGCTTCAAGTTGCACGCAACACCTAGCCCGCCGCATTGAACGTTCGGACGAGCTCTACTATGGCCCTATGGGTATTCATTTGAACTGTCAAGTAAATAACCAAGGATCGTTACCTAGTATGTTGGAAAGTGACGTAGATACTTTCTGTATCACATGCACGGCCAAAGTCACTCTCATGGTTATCCTACCCAGATCACCCTTGAAACATGAACAGCAGGAGGCAGTGCGGCGAGTCGTAGACTTCCGAAGCGACAGTGACAAGAATAGGATCCATGGGCTCATCATGTTTTCATGAAGACCACCGCCATTGACCTGGAAAGGTTTGGGAGTGTAGTCCGTATGATCGTACGCGCCAGATAAGTCGATTCACCACTATATGCGAAAACATTTCGAGTTACAGTCAACGCCCTTATAACCCACACCTGTTGGGAGAAGCCCATTGAAGGACTCAAACCGAATAAAGCACACCGTCATACTTCGGAAAGTCCAGTCTCATGCCATCAGGTAGGAGTCCGTAGGAGGCTGAGAGAGCTCACATTGGATCGGTCATCCTTGGAAGTTGGAGCACTCAGTGGAGGACCACAGGATTAGCGCTCTCCGTTGCTGGACTCGCGGAAATCAATTCAAAGTTTAGCCCGGGTGGCACTTGCTTGGCATTGGCACGTGCCGGCGACGGCACTTGGCACATCACAGCGTTGCGCACTGCTGCCGTACAACAACAACACAAAGACCGCCACCCCCAGGGCCTCAAATTGAAAAGCGAGATGACTGCACTAACGACCATCAAAATCTAATCTCTTCCCTGGATTTGTACCAGCACAGTACTGGTTTCATACTCGCCTTGGCATGTTACATAGTTGCTAGTATTCCGAGTCAAACGGAATTGCTGTACCTGCCACTTCAATTACCGGTTTGGTGCGCATGGACAGGCACCGCATACGAGACCTCGAGAGAGTTGACGGGAAACAAACCTTTGCTCCATGGGGACTCAGCGTCGTTTGGTCTCCGATTCATCCTGATTCTCAGCCAGATGTTAGCTCCTTCGAGCTTGGTCTGACGGATAAACTTTTCCACATAGGAAAGCTCCCACTGGTTCCTTGAAGGTGAGTAAGTACCATGCATAGTCTTACATAAATTCATCAAGATCATTACGTTGATTAGCATGATGAGCACTGAGAAATCAGCTTATATGTGCACAGCAAGTGCTGGCATATATATGATTGATACTTCCCCGACGCTTGCGAAATACCTCACAACTTCGCTCCACCCGACTCTGGCGCTTATCGCCTGACTGACAAATACCTGCAGGACCTCAGTCCAATGACTGAGTCTTTGAAGAATGCTCTGGAAACTGTTCAATTCAACAATTATGTTTGTTGTACATATTTTCCCCTCCCGGAATATCAAGAATGACTAACGCGTGTGTTTCAGTCGTGGCAATGACCATGATAGCATATGATTACCGTCAGTATCCCTTTTAAGGTCAAACGATCGACGATTATTTATCTTTTCCATAGTGCTCATGCTCGGATGTGAAGTAAGTGGTTGCTTCAACTGGATACGCACTAAGCCAATATGCCGATACAGGTTGAACATGTTTGGGTCTGTGATCTTCTTCGGTTGTACTGGGGTTTCCAGCTCATTCGAGCACAGAGAAGGTCATGGTCACTCATGTCGTCCCTATATGTTGTCATCCGCTACCTGGGAATTTGTATTACGATGTGAGTCATGGTTGTAATATGTATCTCTTGGGACATATGCTAAACCGTTTAGAATGTTTTTAATATGTAAGCCTGTTCTATTTGGAAGATAGAAATAACCTGTATTGATAAAATCAGTGTGGAGTTCTGTAAACACACCTGAACTAGTACGTCAGTCTACCCTCACGCCAATGTCTTGCTTACACACAGCTTGTAGGAGTATGTTTCTTCGAGGTATCTTGTACTGTCTTAAAGATGTAATGGTAGTTTTACAGATGTGAGCACTGAATATTTCAAGAGCGCCAGTGTGGAAGTGATTTTCATCAACTTTTCTAGGTACCATCATTTTCAAGTTCGCGAGCTGGGGAGGCTACATCTACATGCTAGCACTTGATGGTACGTGTAATTCGCACATGCCCAAGAAAACGTATCACTAACATTCGCGACCAGCAACTATGATACTGCGGATATTCGCCATGTATAATCGATCTAGAAGACTCTTGTACCTTCTTCTCGGGCTGTTCCTGCCCGTCGTCGTCACCGAATTCGCCTGCACTCTATTGTATTTTGGACCAAGGGGCGTGCAGAGTATGTTTCCTATTTGTGTATCGCGTAACTACCACTTACCTTCTCGCCGCGACGGCAAACTAGTGGTGGAAGGACCAACCGCCGGTATGCAAGTTTGCACCCCCAAATTTTTGTTACCCTCTGGACTATACATCTACCTCTCGATCCCCGGTATTGTGTTCAACGTCATCTTGATGGCGTTGGCGATCGCGCGGCTCGTTCTCCACAGGATCGAAGTGAATCAAGTACTAGGGGAAAGCCAGATGCAAATGTGCTTGCAAATGCTTGCGTTGGACAGCGTCCTCTACTGTATTGCGTGCGTATTTTTGACCACTCCGTTACTCATGGAATTTGTTTATCGACGATCGAATGTTTGAATGTTCCAGCAACTTGGCCAACCGGTCGTTCAACCTGATTTCATGGGCCAGCATGCCGGTAGGTGCACGTTTCGCCTGGAGTTCTCGCGTTGATGACTTTATTTTATGGGGTCTTAGCTGTCGTACAAGACACTCGCGGAGGCGTTTACTGCGGCTGAGCCGGTGGTCATCCCCCCACGGCTTATCCTTAGTTTCCGGAAATGCTACGGTCCAATTGTGGTCGAATCGGACGTGCAGATGTCGATGGACAACCTGGTTTTTTATGCGGGAGATTCAGATGTTGACGATAACAGTATCTCTTGCCATATAGTGTGAAGTGATGACGGCCTCCCGGAGCTATGGATGTTTTACTTTTTTTCTCGAGTGGACAACGCAATGATATACCATGTTGCACATACGCTCGTATCGGATATTAGGTACACTCTCTTGAACAGTGTCATCTTCAAATGCCGCACTGCAGACCCTCTCAATGCATCTCCCTTTGTACCACTGCTCCGTTTCTCCTTGATTTCATGTAGAGTTGACTCTCTTTGAACAGGACTCCCGTACACCGTCTCCCCTCCTGGGCCGACGACACATATGGGTACGTGAACCACGCAGAGTTGTTGAGCATCGGTGTTTCTGGAATCAAAGGGCGTTGGGGCGGAAAAGTACTATGAATGACCTAAGCCTTCTTTCGGAACTTGGTCCAAGCGATTACGTTCGCTGTGATCAAGATGCTGACGCTGAAATTTCGTGGGCACGTCGCCTTTCCCTCCAGCTGGATGTTGTATGACGTGGGTGGGCATGGTTGAATCAGAGTCGTTTAAGTCGCATATTTACCGCCGATCAGCAAAAATTCGTCGCTTTTTATGAAATTTACAGCCAGGCAACGAGGTTGACATTACCGTACACACCTGGGTCGTCGCCGAATAATGAACAACGAACACAAACAAGAAAAAAAGGCCAATCCTAATCTTCTTTGCCTTACATCATCTCCTTTGTCGACCGGCGTCGGACGAACCGAATACCATAATCCTTGATGCCCAACGTCACTAGCACCTCCGCCTGGATTACACGCTCCCGCCATTCTTCGACGCTTTCCATCTGACCGTTCGGGCGAACGGAAAGCAGGGGTTCGATCCGCCATTCCCACAGTAAATGAGCAAGGAAACAGACCGCTTCCGTCGTTGAATATTTGCGGCCGATACAGGCACGAGGACCTGTACATGAGCAAAGCGAAAATCACGTTATAATAATAGAGAATCGATGTTGACGATATGCGACGGCTGTCGTAACACGTACCAAAGCCGAATCCCGTAAAATCTTCGCCGCCTTCCTTTCCGTCCGAACCTTGGCTCTGCTTCTTGGCATACCATCTCGAAGGCCGGTAGACTTCTGGATCAGGAAAGTAGCGCGAGTTATGGTCTTCGTAAGTTTGCATTTATGGATTAGTCAAGGTTGAAAATAAGATGATGGCATAAATGGTATACTGACGGAGGCCGACGAGGTCGATCGCGACCTGTGACAATTAGCACTGTTGGAAAGGGATCGTTGACCAGGGGGGGGGATGCTTACCTGAGTGCCTTTTTTCAGGGATAGCATTCGAGGTTGATTGGTATCAGAGATGTTAATGACCGTATCTTGCTTGGCTTCGCGAGGCACAATTGGCCCGGGAGCTACGATGATATCAGAGGTAACATCACCTTTTCGGCTTTGTGTGCTCACGGATCATTCGAATAGCTTCATAAAACGCTGCCAATACTTTATCGAGTTTACCGTAATCTTCATACAACTGAAATTCGCGCGTTCCCAAATTAGATTATATGTAATGTGACTTTGAGGGCACAGAACACATACGATGGTATCGCCATCTCTATATTCTGCCACTTCTCGCACTTGTGCGGCAATTTCGTCTTGAATGTCAGGATGGATAGCCAAGAACGCAAAGGTCGCTGCCAAACCGTGTGCCGTCGTGTCTAAATACGCGTATGTGGCAGAGAATTAGACAGACCAAAACAACGAATGCCTACCGTGGCCGGCGTACAAGAAGGTGAATATATTACCAATCTAAGGAATCGATGATAAGAAGTATTTGTTATCCCGTTCACCCCTGCCGACAAGAGCTGAGGACGCAGACTTACCAATTCGTCATCAGTAAGACCTTTCTCGCTTCCCACGTCTTCTGATGCGCGGATCAAAAGCGTAAAAAGATCTTTGCCGGAGTTAGTCTCTCCGTTGGCTATATCAGCTTTAATGGTTTCTCGTATCGGGTTAATTTGGGAACGCAGGAATACGCTCATAATTTCGTGAGCTCGGCGGGTACGTTGTACCCTGCAGTGATTGTCAGAAAGCAAATATTACGTTTTAACTCCATGAACACTGACCATTTAAAGGGCAATCTCCATGCCCAGGAAGGGGCAGCTAGAGCAAACACATATGTATTGGTGATGATCCCCAGACATTCTCGCAAACTAAGCTCATTGTCTTCAGTAGATGAATTGGACCATATTAACGGCAGTCCAAATCCAACTGAAGTGAAAATGGTCAACGAGAACTGCCAAGAATGAAATAAATTCAGGTCAGTGGCGTTGATGCACGAATCTAGTTGCGGCGAATGGGGGTGGGAGTACCTTGAACGTAATCGAATGGATACCAGATATGTCGACAATATCTCTCGATGCCCAATCTTGTGCCAACACCATTTCAGTAAAGAGTTTGTGCGATGCATTCCAGACGCTGGCATATCTTCAGGCCGATTCAGTATCACACACCAGGACTAAAAATTGGGTTGGTCTACGTACGTATCGTTGTTGAAGGCAGGAGTGGAAATTTTTCGGTGTTTGCGCCATTTGCTGCCATAGGCATCGATGATATTGGAACCCCAGTATCTGTTCCGAATTCCAGGTCAGGCACGAACATGTGCAGGATGGCTCTAGCCTAACTTGAAAGGCCCCTCAAATTCTGGAGATTTGTCAAAGTTATCTAATCCTCCTATGAAAATCTGCCTTGCAACTTCCAAGGATCGAGTGAACATAGTTGGAGCACCGTGGATGAATGGTACAAATGAGACCGAATCATTACCAAAGCGACGGTAGACTAAAACAAATTTCTCATGGGTGAACAATAATCTGGGAAATCGAAGCATCACGCACTGTTTCCATCCTGTCTCCATTTCCACACCAATGTAAAATCTAGAATGGACTTGTTAGAAATATACATGGCCCTCAGAATATCCTCACTGGGATTCCACCGCGTAATGGGTAAAATGACACCTGGGACGGAAAGCGGCCCAAATGGGACCCGAAACCCGGGCAGCGAATCAACGGACTATCGTTATTATCACCCTCCACCTACTCCCAGATTGGACGCCCGCTGTTGCGATAAACGTACCCTGATGCCTTTAGAAAGCTTGATGACACGCGATACGACGACAAAAGTACTGAGTAAAGCAATCGTTCTAGCCCACTTTGAGATATCTGCAAGCCAGTGTAATTCAATCGTTGGGGTTAGTTGAATACAGACAGTATAGTCACCAAGAGTGCCTGGTGGACATATGAGATTGAATAGACTTGAGAGGGCTTCCATGGTCTGGGGTTTTGGAGCCTGGAAGCAGCCAGCTGAGCCCCTACCTTTTCAAGCAAACACACCGGTACCTGGTAAGGCTGTTCACATAGCTCAAAATATTCCCATCGCACGCGATAGGATCTCCATATGCCCATATGCTGAAGTCGAAAAATCAGCATGATCCAATAGTGCGACATGCGGAGAACTTGGCACGTTATAAAGTACCCGAAACATCGCGCATAGATGAATGTCACCTGTCACCAGCCTGTACAGTGCTTGCACTGAATGGGAAGAGGCACCCAGGTCCTGGGAAAAAATTGATCACTATAAACAAACACAAAATAAGCATCATCGACCATCAGGTTCAATACTGTACATACGGACGTTAGATTTGATGCCTTCGAACTATGGTATGTAAATCCCAGGTAATAAATGCCAGATTTCGTTCACCCGTATATCTCGTTTTCATTTGACCATTATGCAGTCACGCTGCCAACTTCGGCCCTTTCCGGAGATAACCGGGCCGGATTGGCGACAAGAATGAGACACCATGATAATGTCATGTTCACCAACAAGATTGACACCGTCAGTGGTCACGCCTGAAGCTGAAGCTTGAAGCTTGAAGGTCCAGGAACAGCAGCGTACGAAATGACATAAATACATCTGACGGACCGTCGCGACGGTGGTGTCATGGATGTGATCGTAACTAGGAGCTCGGATGGTGTTGCCATCTCACTCGGGTTCTCGCCGTGTCACTCGACTGGTGTTGACAAAGTTGACTAAGATTCGTGAGAACTTGTGTCGTCTGTGCTTAGTAAGCTTTGTTGTCTACCGCTTGCGTCCGATCGGAAATACGTCGTCGGTGTCGCTCGTCGAATCCCTTGAAGATGGGTTGGCAAGATCCCAACGCGGGCACCGCATGGCAGCGCAAAAAGTACGTGGAAGATTCCGAAAGAAACCCGCGCCCGTCCCACCTGTGTCTGGCGCTCCCAGGTATATCTGGCACATCCACCAAGCAGGAAGCCTCCCTCTCCCCACTCGTGCTAACCCACAATTGCAACCGATCCAGTCGGGGGTCGCGCCCTCCTTATCCACTCGCCGCTTCTATGGACTGGGCAAATTCCCTGATAGGACTTTAGATTGGTAGCTGGCACCCTAAACGGTCTTGGAAGGGCGACGGTCGGGGTAGCCCTGACGCGAGCTTTCGCAGGTTCGAAACCGCCACCTATCCGTTCCCCTCACCCGTCCCTTCCCGTGTTCCCGTGGCCCGACCCCGATCCTCGAAGAGGGGTGTCAGACGGACGAGCAAACGGGTTCGGCAGCCCAAGTGTCCCTCTTCACACACGGACATGGGACTATGGCCTTCGGCCATAGTCCGCCCACTCAACGTTGTACTCACGCCGACGTGCGGAGTCACTAGACGGTGAGTACCTATATACATACATGCATCGTACACCTCGGAGATTAAATAGTGCGTCTCAAAGAAATCGAAACCCGACTAAAGCTTTCTCTTCCTAAACATGATCCGAGCAGTCGGGTTCGCCGCGACTGACGTGCCCACGACCAAATTCCCTGGACGAGCCGCCTTGTCTTCTAGCTTGACGTCATACGAAACGACAAGGTGGGCAAGCATGGTATTGAGCGCACTTGCGGCGAAAAATCGGCCAGGGCTGGCATCCAAGAAAACAGGGAAAGAATGCACGCTCAGAATCGCGATCGTGGGCGTCCATCCCGGACATCAGGGGGGAGCACTCGACTCACCACGCGTGCCTGCCGTGTCCAAACACGAGGTATTCGGGACTTGTGGAAGAAAACATGTGTTTGTTGGTACTGGCATTGCCCTCCGCGCGCATCTTGGCAAATCGAAAGGGGTCGAACATATCAGCGTTTTCGTAATACTCATTGTCCAGGTGCATCGGTTGAATGGCCATCATGACGTGTGTGCCTTCCGGTATGGCCGTCCCATCAAAAAATGTCACGTCCTTCATTGCTTTTCGCACCATATTCACTAGGGGGATAAGGGAAAAGAAATGAGAGAGATAAGCTGCGCTGTAGCATGCGGTGTGTATTCTGATATTTACCGAAACCAATACCATTCATGCGCTGACTCTCTTTCATGAAGCTGTCGACTTTAAGCATATTGGCCACCGAAGCTTTTGACCAGCCTTCCTCCTTGACGATCGGCTCCACTTCTTCGCGAAGGATTTGAATGTATTGCGGATTGACTGCCAAGTTATACAATGCTTGAGCGAAGCTCTGAAATTTACCGTGAGGCCTTGGTATACTGACGTTTGCGTTCGACTTACGTTTGAAGATGTCTGGGATGCAGCCGAGTCAATATATGAATGTTTAATAACCAAACAAGCACCTACATGAATAGCAGCGAAATTGATGGCCATAACACGCGAGGCTAAATTGTGCGCGCCGTGTTGAGAGTCCTCCGTTCCTTCCATCAACCAAGACAAAAGATCATTCTATCAGGGCGGGGGTTGAGCTACCTGTGTAGCAATTATGCCAAAGACGTACATGGCTTTCAGCACATGCTGTGCCGTCCTCATCGAAGCCCTTTCGTCGTGCCTCGATCGTCGAAGAAATGTGCCTTGCGCCGCGCCTAATGCTTTTAGGGACGTTTGTCATGAACCGAGCGATAAGCCTAATAAGCGAGTCAGGAACCGAGTCCCAAAAAGCAGGCAAGTACGACTTGCGGTGCCATAAATTCAGGGAAAAGGCCGATTATAGCTGCTCCTTTGACAACATCAAGAGTGTACTGTATGTTCAAGTCTACCCAATCATGATCACGACCTAGGATCACAGGATCAGTTAGTTGAAAGTGGAAACGAACTAACCATGTGACGTACATAGTGGGAGGCCAACGAACACTCTATTGCTCGTCCTGCTGGTGATTTGTTGGATGGCACTCACTGCAGGGACACTCTTCCACTCTAATGTTTTTGATCTCAGCAAAGCACAAAACCAGCAGGAATAAACCTCGACCGACCATGTCCATCAAGCTTCAATACATCGTCAAAAGATGCGACAATCTCATCTTTGATGTCGGCGTACAAGGCGGTAAGATTTCGATTGAGCCCCGAGCGGAGTACTGCGATGTGGTAAGGATTGTAATGCGTGTCGCGCCCTAACGTATGCTCCGCCTTCAATGTCTGACGTACATTACCATCAGCGATAACGATTAGCAAAGTCAAGCACGAATAATCACATCTCCTACAGCCTCCAGGAAATTCAATTCGTCGTCACGAGACTTGTGAAATTCTTCCACATATTGGCGACCGCTTACGATGACTATCCAGTGATAGAATGTCGACACCTTGAATGGGGTGCCCTTGTACTGCGATCGTTCCGGTAAGCCTTGCTATAATGTCGATGTTTTAGATGCAACCAAAAGAACTTACCTTATCGTACCCCTCTTGAATGACATCCGTTGCATTGATCAGAAACTTGATGCCGGCCCACCATGAGCCCAGCCGAGTGCTCGATCCAACCGTTGGAATGTTGTCTAACTGAGCACCACACGGGGTTAGTGAGCCGAAGGACGATCAACCCCTCAAGTGTCTACCGGACTCACGTTTGGGCCCCGGGTCCACGATCGGGAAATACAAATCAAGGTCAAGGCAGCGATGAGGATACCCGCTGTCCAGTACATTGTATCTGGTACGTTCTCTGAGACCTGTGGTTGCAGAAACGTAGGAGGGGAAATGGGTTGGGTTGGTATATGCAGCAAGAAACGGGCGGATTCATATATGATAAATCATCTACCCTTTGGTCGATACCTCTGTGATAACTGTGCAAATTTGCTCGGTTCCGTTTGTTTTCCAAATATAACCCGGCATGCAGATGATGTATCAGCATCATTTTATTTTTTATGCATGCACATTCCACGTCGTCTTTGCAACTCACCATTTGCCTCCTCAGGTCGTTCCTAGAGGCCGACAGATCCAGTGATCGTCTGAGTCGGCTTCCCAACAGTTACAATAATTTCCAGACGACCGCGGGCGTGGTGAGCAAGGCTCAGCAAACATTTGATAAACCTGAGCGGTCTTTTACCGAGATTGCGGACGATTTGCGGTGCCCGATAAATTTTAGGGGGCGCCACAGTAAATGATAACATCTAAGTTTTCTTTCCACCTGTTCAAATTTCAAATGTTGGTTTGGATGAACGTTTGTGTTTGAGATGGTCAGCAGCGCACAACATGAACGGTAGCATACCACGTCGTGATAAAGTGGTTTTTCGACCCTTGGCTGAAATTTAGTGATCAGAGCGTGGACCAACGCACTAAGCATAGTAGACAGATCCGATTAGGACATGCACATGCTTCCGGAGCTCCGTTGATGTTTTTTTTGTCTCCACCTACCGAATTACTCGCGATAAGCAACACATGACAGGAGTACTGTGATCACGGGGGCCATGAATGCACGCTAGCCATAGTAGGGTCAAGAAGCACCTATGAGATATTACAGCTGCATCGAAAAAAATCGTGTGGTCAATGCGTGCGGTTGTCGTTGTGCTATTGTGGTGGGACCATTTTGGTCCATGGCGGGTAATAGTGAAGGATGAATGTGGCAGGCACCTGTGTGTGTGGTACATGACCAATCTCGTGGTCATTATCAGTATCGCTTGCTCAACACTTGCAGTCTTCCGAGTTGCGCGGTGGTTAACAGTTGGCACGGTCACAGTCGTACACCCAGATACACACGGGGTCCTTCCTGGCAGGTTCCGAGGCTCATGCATTTTTTCACATCGAAAATGAAAACAGCTTACAGGTAAATTAATCGGTGGCTTTTCTACTATTCACACTTTCGTTCGTGATCCCGGGCCAGTGATGATGATGGCTGATATAAGTTATGCGTAATTGTGGACCCGGGCAGTATGCGAACAAAGGCGGTTGAGTTACTTGAGTAAGTGTAGGCGGATGCGACTTAGTATGGCGGTTATGGCGGGTTGTGAAACAAGGATGATAGCACATGCACGTAAGAATATGCTCAGATTGTAAGAATGGACGAGAAATATGTAGTGGAATAGTTCTCTTTGGAAATTTAATTTATGGATTGCATACTAATCGATCTCGCTCGCGCCACCGCTATGCCCAGAGTGGTGAGACAACTTTGATTTGCAGAATGGTCACAAGGGCGATACCACCTGAGCGCGAATATTTCAGTACTCCACAGCCTCGGGGAGATAGACCCTATATGGGCCAAAAGGCCATTCTAACCGGGTCATGCCGGAGCAAAGAGCTTGTCAGAGCCCAGTGCAGATGCCAAGCACTACGTAAACGGAAATCACCCACTGATCAAGTGTGTACATACAATTAAACGTGGCTATTTCGAGTGTGGACCCCGGCGTAATTCCATAAAGATACCTCTGCTGTCAAGACCAAACAAGACGTATGTGGCTCACGAATAGACGACCATCGCGCTTTCCACCCGATTAATGATCAAGCGAAATGAAAACATTACAGGAATTATCAGCGCTCCCGAAATCGCCCAATCGTCTCGCAGAACCCATCGCAAATATTGGCGCTGTGACAGAGTAATCTACACCGGATCCACCAAAGTTTGTGCGACTTCCCACATCACGCACATTGAGCACCAAGCGCGTTGCCTTTCCGGAGATGCATGTTAGCAGATCAGTGGACTTGTGTCACTTGTATGGCTTACAGTTAAAGAGTACACGGCAATGACCCACCTGGTTTATTCGGGAAAAGATCAGTCACGTCGGACAATGTTTGGACAAACGTACGGCATGAGTGTGCTTGTTAGCAGACCTTGTGCAGTCTCCATCAGAATAATAGTGACGAGGAGGATAGCTGGAGCAGGTGCTATTGATTAGAAATCATGTAACTGACGATCGAACACACCGAACATCCTAAAGACAAAGTAGTAAAAATCCCAAGAACAGTGGAAGCAACCCTACATGACGTACAGGAGATAGTAAACTGCCCCGTCACGCACCATCGACACGAGAAGTGGAGAGACGCGCTTTATGTCCTTCAGGCGTTTTGGGGTCGTGTACCCTTCGGAAACGACCTTTGCGATTGTCATGGCAAAGAACGACGCTGTTCAGGTGTTGGTCATCATATTATGAGTTAGGACAAATACTCGCTTAGTAGCTACCACCATGCAGGGTATCCTGGGGAAAGATAGATATTACAATAAATTAATGTTATAGATCCACCTCGAATATATAACATACCAAGCCAGCAGAGCGGTCTTCAAGTTAGGAGACGCAAAGCAGCCGGGATATGGGATATCCGGTGGCATTGAAAACGCAGTGTTGGACGATTCAATACCTATTTTTGTGCAGGCATAAAGTTCGAACTGCACATGCATCTTAAGGTGAGGTACAACTAATCGCTGAAGTTCATGACTAACCACAAATTCACCTGTTGTAAAAGATCATTAGTTCTATATCATGTACAGAGTAGATCATACGCACAGATAAAGAGGAAGGAGAAGAAGGCCAGTACTGAACCTAAGTGTAAGAACTTTACACAATCTAACATTGCACAATCGCCTTTACCTTTGCGGTTCCCATACAGGGCGTATAAGCGCATGATGAGAATCACATTCACAATGCTGGTGAAGAAGATGTCTCCCGCCCTGCGTCCCCGTGAATACCTGCCTCGAGTGAAATGTAGTCGGATGAACTTGCCGCTTACATTACGATAAACCACATCCAGGCTCGACAGCTAACAATATCGACGGAGTCAGCGGAGTAGAAATAAAAACGTGCGATAGGACGTACAGCTATGAACGAAACGTTAGTACATCGTCCAGCATAACTCCAAAAGTTTTACTCACTCCCACTGAGAGTCCAGCTGTCATAGACACTACGACTAATTGATTCCAGAACACGCTCAATGACATGGTGCATACCTGAATAATAAATTCTATTGGGTAAAAGATTAGCTGCAGTGCTCGCATTGAGTTCTGTGTACTTACATGAGGTAACAGAGGCCATAATATCTTGCAAAAATGAAGAGAACTTTGGTCGGAGTCCACCTGGTTTTAATGCAGCAAGAAAAAGTTGAATCCAGAGGTGAGTCAAAGGAATCGAAGAACATACATACTTCCAGATATGTTCCACCTTTGACATGAAGCTGGTTATCAATGCATCCAGTTTTTGGCAAGGAAAATGATCTCGAACTAACCTCCCTATCCAAGTTTATCAAGATGTCATAAGCCAGGAAGCAAATTGCAGATACTGCACAGAAAATGAACACTCGTAGAGTAAATTTAAATGTGTTGCACTCACGTCCGATATAGTTGTTGATGACATTTTGACCAATTTCGGTCACCAAGTATGCCAACTCCTGCTCTGCCACAGGTGATGGAGAATTGGTACTGGCTGAAACATTCATCTTCTCGGAAACGTTGTCGGTGTTCAGGTGGTAGGAAACCGTAGTTAAGTGTGTTGTTTTCCGACTTCCGCCTACACCGCCTTGGAGTCTTTGACAAGCATCTCTCTCGCAGCATGTACATCATCAGGACCATCAATCTCCTATGTCATGAATGAATTCATATCAGCGGAGCACTGACCACTCGTATGACCTCAGGTACCTATAGGTTATTGCCTTGCTGTCCAAGCGTGGAAAGCAACTCACTCGTTATCTTGAATTCGGCAATAGTAGCAAATTGGATATATGACCAAAAGGCGAGGGCGCGCCTAGTCCAGGCACGTCAGGGAAGGAAATCCTGTGGATATGTGAGTTATAGTAAGTATGCCTGGTTCGTGGGACAATAGGGTGTCAGGGCACGGGTCCAAAAGGCAGTGTCGGTGGAGTTATGTTTGATGAGCATGCATTCTGTGACAACATCTCTTCACCAAAATGGCGCCGGCCAGCGCCCTAGAGAAGATTCTGACTGTCAGCTCCGGAATCTGGACTGGTTTTGGTTTTGCGGGCGCAGGAGCGATCATTCAAGCTTAGACCCATCTGGTTGATCTCTCCCTGCCATGAAATCGTTATCAGCGGTATTCGGAGTCTGGAACATAGAGGACCGGGCTTGAAAGTAGTTGCCCCAAGACTTCGGCGAGGCTAACCCAACAGAGCGTCGTGAGAAATTGAAGGGTTTCGCACCGTGTCAGCATCGCTCACTCACCCACCATGTCCCCGCCACGGTTCGGAACCTCGCTGGGAACCTGTGATTGTTCTCGGATACGATACGGCGGCCCCACCCAATGGCGAGGCATAAATACATCGCCTCCTAACATCTCAATATAATGGGCGCCACGTTCACTGCATATGATTCCACTCACACTTGGAGCCAGCAGATGCTCTCATTAAACTTAGCAGTAGGTAAGTAGGAAAATCAAGATCATTTTTCCCGGTGCTATACGCTCAAATTCACTCTCAGTAACGTTGTTCTCCGTCATGTTCTTTCCATCACGGTGTCATGACCAAAGTGCAGTTCAAGAATGGCGGACGTCGAACAGCGTTTTCCACTTTTCGAGGATCCGCCGGGGCGATAGCCTACCCATCGCGATGACCCGCCATCAACACCTGCTGTTCAGTCAACTTTACCTTAAACCCAAACAGAGAGTTTTAGCTCTGTTCTGTGGCAATGGCGCCACCTGTGAACAACTCGTACATTTCTCCGATGTCAATGTTATCGGAATTGACACGGATTCCCATCTTGTCAGTCGTGTGTACACTTCTTAGATCGGGCGTGGTTTGATATCTTGCACAGATTTCGCGAGCAAGACTCGCCGCACACGAGGCTGGCCTCACTAATCGGCTCACGTACCTTCACGGTTCGCGTTTTCCCTTTTTGACGCACACGATCTTGGTTTGACCATTCTTGATACCGGTAGTACGGGACGTGTGCGAAGCGCTCGGGAAACTTCCAGACGGTTCGTTTGATGCCGTATTTGCCATCGAGCTTGGATATGTGAGTTCAATGCCATAAGATTCGTCACGACAGTCAGGAGTGAACATGCGCCCACAGCGAAGTGCTTCACCGACGACACATTACAAACATGTCGAGAGATTGCTGAAACCCTCGGGTAGAGTATGACGCTTGGTATCATAGCACGTATCCGCAGATACTGACAGCAAAACTTTAGTTTGCCATTTACGAATGGTGCTTCACCGAAGCGATGACTCAAGCCAACACTGAGCATGTGGCTGCTGCTCAGAACCTTGTGCGAAGCTTTTCGAACAGAGGCTCCGTTGGAACGATCCCAGATCTAGTGTCGACACTCAGAGAAGCGGGTCTAGTAAATATTGTAGCAGATGATCTCGCGCTTCGGGAGAAGGGTATACCGTGGTACCGTCCTCTGGAGAGCTACCAGAGCTCTCAGCCAAATTCTTGCCTCTCTCTCAGCTGGTGGTACGGCCAACTCTCCATCGCAGCCTTGTTAAACGCAGGGCGTTTGCGGGTATGTATCGTCGTGATGCTCGTTTAAGCTGAACTTACTAGTCTCGAGCAGATATTCAGTCCGATGGTGCTCGTGACGGGCGAGAAAGGCACCAATCGCCTATGAACATTTTGAGTGGTGTACTCTGCTTGTATGACCAAGCGCAGGTGCTCTCTGTAAAGACGAAATGTAGTTTTACAGCTGAATTCATAACGATAGGCCTAAGCACGAGAAATAAACACACAGGCGGAGTCGGAATTTGAATCTGTGCATAGATCAATCGGATTGTAAGCGTGAGATAACTGACTCCACTCCAACGATGCGTCGACACATCTCTAAAGCAGAGAAGGAGATAGCCCTTCGAACGTAACTTCAATCTGGTCTAAGTGACACGCAAGTCGCTGAATATACAGGAATTCGTCCCAGGACCATGAGGGGTCTCCGCAAGCGCTTTCGAGAGACTGGTGAGATTACGAAGAAATCAGTTGTAAACGGCCGAACCAGGCTTCTGAACTCGTTGGATGTCACGGTGGGTGCCCCTTTTGCATGTCTCATACTTTCATGCAGTTCCTAGAAGATCTGGTCGAGCGCCCGTGGATTTCTGTGAACTCTCGGCAGATTCGGCTTGCCAAAGTTCAGAGTCCACCTGTATGAAGTGACGGCCTATCGTCATGAATTTTTGTCTTCATCATCGAAACTCGCAATTTATCTCTGTCGTTTTGTATGAATATATGGCACGTTCGAGCGTATCACTTGGAGTGCTGATTCCTTGTGCGCGGAACTAGCGCAAGCGCGTGTACAAGTGGAAATTGACACAAGTACCTTCATTGTCGACAACTCCGATGGCAGGTGGGGTCTCCACAAGGCTTTTTTGACGTTTGGAAAACGAGGGCCTTGCGCACACCAAATTCGTTCCAATTTGGAACGATTCTCAGACAAAGGACTCTGGCGTCGCACGACGCGTTCCTCGCCGCAACCGCTATCGTCCTCTCGATATCTCCCACTCAAACTCCACAGCATATCCTCTGCTAGCCGATCACTGAACATTGATTAATCGTCGTCTCCATCTTTGTTCGATACGATACAATACATTGACCATATATCTGCGTACGCGTACAAAAAAAAACCCAATCGACCGACGGAAAAAAACGATACACTGGACGGATTATAATACAACTGACGGCCATCGCCTCTCGATCATTAATCACCGACCACCTCGTCTCACGGCGCGACCAAAACTCTACACGCCTCGCTCATGGCGTCGCTAAAACGTCGCTCACGCGCCCATACCTGGCGAACTCTGTCAGCTCGTCCCGCGCCCACCGCCATCATCTCTTGCGCTTGCTTTTGTTGCCCGTCGTCAGGACGGTTGCCTCGGGCTCGCGCGTCGAACCGTCCGCCATCACTTCCGATTTGCGTTTCCGCCCCCGTGCACCCGCGGGGACGTTCGCCCCACCGCCACCTACGGGGCCCTTGAAACCATGCAGCTCATGCCTGTGTAGCGTACCCTCGTCCAAAAATGCGTGCAGCTGCTCGGTCGTAGCACCTATCTTGCCGTCCACCTTACCGGGTACGACAGCCGACGAGTCCAGTCGCTCCGCCAACTTGTCCAGGTCCCCGTCGTCCTCGTTGGTGCCCGGCATGTCCATCAAAAACGAATCGAAATCAAAGTCTTGTCCGCCGCCCATAGAAATCGACGAAAACATGTCCACGTCAGCGGCAGCGCCCCCTGTACCAGTATCTACACTCGTTCCTGTATTCACGTCCGCAGGTGCGGCCGTCGAATTGAGCGTACCGGGATCGATGCCTAGGCTCTGAATGAGCGACTGAATGTTGGTGTGCAGCTCATCCACGTCGCTATTGATCTCGACCGTCGACTTGTACGATTTTTGAAGGCGGTCTTCTTGTTGCTGAAGCTCCAGCGCCGTCTGGTCCGGTGGACCCCCGAGGAGCGAAAGCGTAAATGGCGAAAGCGTATTCGCAGGCGGCTCATACGTCGGCGGTAACCGTGCGGGAGCGTTCAAGTGCGCGTTACCCGTGCCTTGGTTAACACTCGGCGCGTACTGCTGTGGATTGTTGTATGGGGACGGCGCGATGAGATGTTGTGGATGGTGCGGCGCTTGACCTGCGGGCGGTAATACTTCGGGCGAGATCGACTGTGCTGCGAGCGCAGCCAATAGTTTTTGCATTTGTGAGGGCGAGTTGAGAGCAGAGGTCAGCGCTGCTTGTACGATGTGATCGTTGTTCGTTTGTGGAGGCGTAGGAGTAGTCGTAGAATTCAATGCTGGAGCAGCCTCAGAGGGTGGCGGGCGTCCAGAACTAGAATCCGTAGTAACGGGCGTGGGTGCATCCACGACGCTCGACTCGACCGAGGCAAACCTAGGAGCAGGAAACGGCTCCGAAGGTGGCATAGTAGGGGTATCTAACAGCCCAAAGAAATCTAAAAACAGAAATTCGACATCAGCAGGACGATGCGACCCAAAACGAAACGTACTCGACGCCGCCGACCGTACACTCTCCACACTCGTCCTCTCCTCCGCCTCGCCCGTCGCCTTATCCCGCCCGTCGGCAATCATCAATCTCGGTGGCGGCTTCCGAACGACTGCATGTGGCGGATCCTCGTCCTTGTGCATCTGGTTCTCCCCATGTCCAAACACGCCGGCCAAAAACTTCAATATCCGATTGATCGTGTCTTGATGCTTCTTGTGCCGCTCGCGCGCGGCCATCGCCTCTTGCCACAGATGCTGATTCGAGCTCTTGAGCTCGTTCAGGTCAGCAGATATGGCGGCTTGGTGTCGTTTAATCGCCTGTATCCCGTTCACGATCGAGTTGATGTCCAACAGCTGGTTGGCAGACAATGCGCTCAAGGCCGCGCTCCCCGCGTCCTTGGCCACGGCGGGAGCGGCATGCGCGTCGTCGCCGGTCGCCGGGGCCTGCTTTTTCCGCTGAATCAGACAAAGCATGTCCGGCTGACCGCGTAAAAAGTGCGGGTGCTCAAAGTTCCAGAATTCGGTGTCCGATTCGGCGCGGAGGACGCCTTGTTGGAGGTGGGGGATCTTGTGGAAGCCGTACATGTTGAGCTGGCGGACAAACGAGCTAAAGTTTTTGTGCTTGAACCAGCGGCCGAGGACTTCGCTCGCGAATCGCTCTTGGTCGAGGACTGCGTGGTAACAGGTCAGACGCGCAGGAGGGGGGCGAAAGGAGAAGGCGCCGACCGAAGAAGGAGTCGCCTGTGTCTGACCATCTTATGAGATCTTGGTCGGCGGGGTCGTTTACCATTCTAGCGAACGGGGAGAAACGGGCGGATGAGCATATCACGGCCGCCTAGCAGAGATTAGACGATGAGACGGACTCGTATAGTTTCTGAAGAAAGGCTGGGACGAGTTGTCTTGCGGGTCTGTTCAGGTGGGACGAGCTTCCTCTGGGTGCGACGGTGAGCGACATTTGCTGGTCTGCGGTCGTTGCCATCTCGCGCTCGTCGTCGTGGCCGGCGTGGAGATGGAAGAGACACAGCAAGTAGGGAGAGCTAATAACTTTGAACCAAATACGTAAAAACAAGTACATTGCGTCACTCAGTCCGCATACCCGACCATCTCTATCTTTTTCTCTATCTCCTCCCTCAGCATCACGATTCGGCTGTCCAGTCTCGACGACAAATCCATCTCTCGCGTGCAGCCCGAGCTCGCCTCACCCAGCAACTCTTTCGCCACCTTGAACGTGCGCTTCCACTCCGCCATCGTCCCCGGGTCACGGGCAGATCTGCCCGCCTTTTCCGATCCGGCTGCCAGCTCTGCAGCCCTACGTTCGCCTTCCTTCATCTCCAGCACGGAAAGCTCAAAGTAGGCGACCGCACTGACCCACGTGCTGCTTTCGACGTTCGCGCTATGCTTCAGCGTATCGCGGAGGAGCGCCCGCCCAGTACCATAGTCCCCGATGGTACGGTGAACAATCCCGAGGAGAAGGGAACGCACCGCAAGCTCGTCAGGTGTGTCCAGGTCGACTATGCAATTTTCCGGCACGGTGGGTTGAGAGAGCATGGATTTATCTCCGATAGCAACGGGTGGCGTGAACGCACTAAATTCCTCGATATGCGCCTGCGCAGTCGCTTCATCGATGTGAGCGTGAGTATTCCAGACTACATCCAAGTTAGTTGGAGCAAGATGCAATATCAGATTATTTCGACTGACAGATGGCAAATTCTAAAACTCGATGTCAGTAACGTCATTCAAGCTGGAATGAACCAAGGACAGACCATCCGCGGGACTAATCCTGATCGCTTCGGCGTAATGATCAGGATTGCCTCCGCGCCGAATTTGCTTTCTCTTGTAAAATTCCACTTTGACCATACCATCAAACTTTCTAGCCCAAACAGATGAAAGACGAGACGCACTCTTCTTCTTAATGAAGACCTCTGTTGGCATAACCTTCTTTCCATTCTTGATCGCCTGAGGAATTTTGTCGAAAATGCTCTGTGCCTTGTCTAAGTCGCCGGACGACACGTAACATCCTGAAAAGGATCAATCCAAAACGCTCACTGATACCCTCGACAATACTGACCTGCAGCGATGAATAGGTACGTGGCGTGACTCCTACGAGGATTGACACGATCAGTACGTTTGACAATTGAAAAATTGCACGGCTTACCAGCTATTCATTTTGATCAACTCCAGAAAGACCTCCGCACATTCTTCATATCGCCTAAACCCAAGTAAAGTCCACGCAAGCTCAAAGGCAAGCTTACAAAACAAACGTCGAATTCGTTTCAGAGAAAATGGAGCAAATGGCGTACCAATGCATCCGCTTGAGGGAACGTTTGCGGCCTATCGGGTGCTAGGCCCTCTTTTAATGTCTCAATTGCACCTGCGGCATCCTTTGTCATGCGCTGTATTTTCGCCTAATGTGCAGTACAATTGATCCTGATATGTATCCGATGAGAAAAGGAGACCTACCTTGTTGAGTATCCATAAAGTGCCCTTTGGATACCGCGTAGAGACTCTGATAAACAGTTGATAAAAATGAGACGACAAGGGAAGCTACGCACTTGTTTACAATTCCCTTGTACTGCCTCACGATGTGTTCTTCGTCTGCTTGGTATCCCGTCATGAGCAATATGACACCATAATACGTCATCAGCACCAGCCTTGAGATAAATGCGTTAGATATTACTCCAGCGAGGAAAACTTGAAACACACGCACCCGGCAAAGACAGCATGTACGTCGGATTGAGCAGCAGAAACGGCGAGAGCTTTGAGGGCGAGTTGGCGGTCATGGTTGTATCCCAAAAAGCCAACCACAGTCCTAGGGAAAGTGAAAAGCCTACTCGTGCTGGATATATGCGCCTTTACCTGGCTCTGGAAGGAAGAAGAGACAACACGAGGTTGAAAAGCCCATAGCCTTGACGTCCGACAATGAGTAAAAAAAAAGCCATTATCGATTAGCGGCTCACCAAATGCAGCGCCTGACAAGATCAGTTCTTCAACTGGGCCATCAGGCGGAGTATTCTTTGCACTCGGAATGGTAGGAGATGGGGTTGAAGAGGCGAGCCCCAGCATAGCCAGAAACCCCGAGGGTCGTGCTTGCGGAGCAGGTTGTACTGAAGGAACACTCAAGACCGACACTTTGCGAGATGGCGTAGGGGTATGCCCTGGGGTAGCATATTCGTCCAGTCCGTCCGGGTATAGTGTCTTGAATAATCTGGGGCAAGAAAATTAACGGATGACGAGCAAGAACGGCATAAACGACATACTTTGTGAACTTGGAATGTGCGCTAGTGTGTACAAGTCAACTCGCAGCCAATCGGGAGCCGAAAATAAAAAATAAACTTGCCTGTTGAGCTCGTACCTGGGAAATTTTCAGCGATGCAGCAAGTGTGAAAAAGGGTGAATGACTGACAGGCATTGTAAGTAGCCCTTGTACGACTCGCTAAAGTTTCGTGAGAGCGGAAGCGAGCACTGCCGACGTCAGGCGCACCTCAATACGCGGGTCAAGCCCAGCAACAGGACCGCATCGGTGTGCACGATTTCCCATTCTATGCCAGGGGTGAACCTGTGCGTCGTGGCATACGACTTTGCTAATTTCATGTTTTTCTTGGCCCCTGCCTGAGAGGACTCGAGACATTGTGTAGCGTCCTCAATGAGCTCAGGCTAATGGAAGACGAAAACCCTAAAGGACAGGCGGGGGAACAAGTAGGTGGACGTACCTCCATGCCAAGCGCGGCCTTGAGAAACGTGCACACGCCAAGGCCCATGAGGTGAAAGGGGGAGTCGGCGTAGGCGTCGACGGCAAAGACATCGAGAGCTCCACCCAAGTCGTTGGCGAAGAGGAGGTCGAAGCCTTGGGTAGCGGCGCGGAGGGTGTCGGCAGGGTCGGTGCCGCCTGCCATAACGTCGCGGTGCGGTTGAGGCCCTGAGGGAACCCGGCGGGCCAAAACCATCCTGGCTCCGGTTTCCGATATGGGCGCTCCGATGGTATTGACGCCGGGCACGGGCCACGTGGGAAACCAAAGTCCGACTCGAGGCTGTTCAGCGGCAGCAAAAGTTTAGTCCTTATCGACCGCGACGATGACGGTCCGCCAGATAACGACAGCCGCACTCAAGCAGCTCAAGAACACCGTCATCGGAAACCCTTCTGCAAAGCTCGCCCTCGCCCGCGACACCGCCTTCATCCACTCGTGCGTTCTCCTCTTCGACCCCGAGCACACCGTTCACACAGATTCCCAGTCTCGTCGGCTGCCTCAACCACCCCCATGCTTCTGCAGAGCCACAGGGATCGCAGGACGACATCCGCGTCGAGGCGGCCCATGTCATTTCTTCCATCTCCTACGGTGAGCACACCACCGCCACCGCCCTCGGCATGCTCACATCCGACAGGTTCCGAGGCCGCACTCGCAAGCTTGCTCCGTGCAAACGCACTCCAGGCCGTCATCCGCGCCCTTTCCACCTCCCAAGTCCTCGTTCTCGTCCCCCTCAAGGCGGCCCTTGCACGTGCCTTGCGCGTGCTCGCCAACGCCATCGTCGAAGTAACCGGTCCCACTCTCGGTCCAATCAGGGTATACTCCCCCCAATTTCGTGCCGAGGCAAAAGTGGCCCTCGACTTTCTCTTCGAGGTCCGTCTCGTTCCATTCTCGATCGCATATATGCAGCTAACCCTCGCTAGTTTGATTGCCTAGACGTGTTCCTGCCTCTCTTGGTCGATGCGTCGCCTCAGACATCGGTCGCCATCGCACAGCTCATCGGCACGGCAGTGCGCACCGAGGTCCACAGAAGTGCCGTCATCGAGTGGCTTCCACGGTTAGAACGTCAGCGGGAAGTCAAGAGTAGACGTGGATGGGAGAGACCCAGCGTCGTGCACGTCGCAACCAGACACGGTGTCTGGGTCACCCGAACGCTGATTGCGATGTTGCAGAAAAAGGAACCAAAGGTGCGCAGTCCATTTATTTTTATCTTTCGGAATTCTCATGACGCTCTCAGGCACAAGATGCCTCATTATCTGCGCTGGCTGCCCTAGCACTGGACAACCCACCTGTGGCTATTGCACTGGCTAGGGTACCCTCCGACGGTAGTAAGCGTACCAACCGCATATATGCACCTAATAGTCATTTCGTATGTAGTCGCGCCCCCTCTTCCTTTGGTTTTATCCTTGACCAAGAGTCGTGTCGCCAATGTCCAACTCGCAGCATCACTATGGTGGGTCCCTCGAGGCTACTGTCAATGTGCTCTGCTCAAAGCATCGGAATCAAGTGTTACCAATATAATTCGTGCCCAAGCCAACAACCACCCTGGTGCGGTGGACCATGCAGCTGCACTCACCGTCATCCAGGTTCTCAACCGCGTCCTACTATCGCCTTCCGAGTCCCCTCAGAATCAAACCAAAGCGTGCCATATCCTCTGTGTGTCACTTTCTCCATTGTCTCGCAAAGCTTCCTGATGCAATTTGGTAGCCTTGCTGGTTAGAGATGAAAAGGACATATGTCTAGAGGTGTTTGATCGGGGAGCATTGGCAAGCGTAGCTGCACTTGTCAAGTCAATTACTCCCCTTGATACACCTGCAGACGGGGACATTGACGAGTCTGAGAGTACAGTCACTCTCCGAGAGGTATGTATGCATCCCAATTCATTCACACTTGCCTAACTCGTCGCACAGGCAGCCCTCATGACGATAGCATCCATTTCAATGTTTGACAGAGTCATAAAACGAGATCTAGCTGACAATATTCAGCTAATACCTCTCATTCGAGCATGTCTTGCGCACAAAAGCGTAGGAGTGCGTGTGGCGGCTTGTCAGTGCATCCGAGCGCTCAGTCGTGACGCCGCAATCATACGGACCAACCTCACTGATAGCGGAGCTGGTCTCGCTCTGTACCAAATGTTTAAAAAGGATAACGAAGATTTAAGAGTAATTTCTGCCTCGCTTGCCGTAGTATGCAATCTCGTCAACGATTTTTCGCCTCTGAGACCAGTGAGTACTACATTGCAAACGCATTCAAGGGTTTGCTTAGGAAATATGATTGATACGACGAGATCATGCTCGCGGATGGCCTACTTCCACGGTTAATGGTGCTCTCTAAAATCGAAGATCTAGAAATCCGAGTGAGCGTCCTCTGGGCACTGAAGAATTTGATCTGCAAGAGCAGCTTGGGCACGAAAAAGATGGTCATGGCGTATCTTGGATGGACCCGTCTTGCTGAGTACGTCTGGTGGCAACTTGAGTTGCATTTGCTCTTACCCACTCTTTTCGACAGACTCGTCAACGAGGTCGATCCTCAAATCCAAGAACAGGCCTTTTGTATCCTTCGAAATCTCGCAGAAGATGAAGAAGGCATCCTGTTTATCTTTAACTCGATGGGGGAGGACGTCCTCGCGAGCTGCATATCTGCAGGCCTCGACTCTTCGAGCGAACCAGTGACACGCGAGGTACGTCGTTCCTCTTATTCTTTCCCGGTTTACCACCACTTCCCCCCTCCTGCAGGCCGCATACTTTCTGGGCAACCTCTCCAACGGGACGCACGCCCAGCAAGACCTGATATTCACTCACCCGCCGATCCTTGACCTCTTGCACGCGTGCATGGCCGACGGCAAGTCGGGCGTGCGTTCTCCGCTCGTATCGTGTGTGCTCAATCTGCTCATGAACAATCCGAGGCGGCGGCACGAGTTTATCGAGGCGGGGTTCGTGTCGACGTTGCAGCACTTATGTGACTTGTCGGGCGTGAATGGGGGGAGTGTCAGTCCAGGTGGACTCGGCGCGGGTCTCGCGGGTGTGGGGGTTGGTGGGGGTGGGGTCATGGGTACGGGAGGTGCTGGCGCGGGTGCCGGTGCCGGTGGGGTGCTAGTAAGACACCCGATTAATTCAGAAGATGACAAGGATGCGGCGGCGTTGGCGAGGCGGGTGTTAGACCTGATGGATGCGTGTGCGGTTGGGGACGTACTGTGACGCAAGGGGCGATCGTGGCCGCTGGACGACTGGCATCGCCGCGGTTTATTTTTCAAGAATTCGTTTGTTTTATTGGCGCGTACAATGCCCTCTACCTGGGTGATCACGCAACATCTCCTTTCTTCAGTCGGTGGTTCGGGAGTGGATTTTTACAAACATGATAGCAATATCACTCAAGAACACATTACTATGAGCAAATAACAAATGTGCACAATTAGTGCAATTAGGCCTGAACTCATCATCACACGTTTGTATGCACCATCTCTGAACACTGCTAAAGCGGCTAGTACTTCGAAAGCCACATTCAAACAGCGATCCAGAAACAAACGCAGAACTGCCGCCTTTGCCTACCATACGTGAACGGCAGCAGTCTAGTCATTCTTCTGGGTCGTCCGGCGAGTCAACCTCGGGATCGGCCACTACGCAGCTTCACAGACCATCAATCCGGGGCTCTTTGCAAAAAGCATCCGTCCGCAAAGCAGGCACTTTTTATATGTATCTCATGAACGTTTTGCAATACTTTAGTATATTCACGAACGCATGTTCTTACCGTATAATCTCGAGCGTTCAATAGCAGAGAGGGCGAGATCAGATTCACCGACGAACTGATATGGCTCGAAGACATGGTCCAGGCGGCGACCCAGAGCACTGCATTCAATCATCATTTACTACAACTTGACGCCATGACATCAATTAAACATATGGAGCTGGCATTGTTTGTTCCGGACTATAGGAGCGAGGAGCGTTCAGCCGCGACTTACCATATATGGACATCGCTCGAACGCAGCAGGATCCACCTCGACCTCACATAAGCGCTAGCTAAGAGCGTACAGAGCAGGTTCCTTCACGCCTCTGCTTCGAGTGCGAGGCTAAGCACATATACCCTCGGATCTGTTCCTGGACCCGTTAGAGAACAGGTCTATGGGGTGGAATCAATGTGAGAAGCTGACTCGGATTTTCGGCACCCTTTTTGTTAAGTCACTTGACATGCGGCAACAGCCGCATGTGGCAATTTCGTTTCACGTTTTCCTTTACTATCGGCCTCTCATTGCCCCGGTTACGATAAAATTGCAGTGTGTTTCTCACAGCGAAAACTGACATGTTCGGCACTACCATGGTGAGACAATGGGACAGCATGCTTTGATTTTTGATACGAAATGATCTTCGTTCTCATCTTGCAGGACTTGGCACCGTCCTCGTGCGCTCCTTTGAACCTGTGGTACGTGTGCACTATTCTGTGGTTAGCGTATATGATTTGAACTTTGCATTCGAGTTGATTGCATGTCATACTGAGTCGTTTGACGTCTCCGTATCGTTTTCAAGCAGTCCCTTCTTGCCTACCAAGCTATTTTCTGTTTCAGATGGATTGAAATCTACGACGACACACGTTCCTAGCATAACTCTGCTCGGCCACGTCTCTTTGCACTGCTCAAACGACCCTCGTGCATTGGAGAAATCGCATTGGCTGCATAGACTATCATATCATCCATGTTCTTGGCCGAGAAGCAATTCGACTTCCAGGGAATCAACGCACAGCGATGGTCAATGATTTCATCATCCATTCTATTATCGCTAGGTCGTGCCGTCGACTCCCTCGCCCAACGTGACAGTTCATACTGACGTTTAGACGCTCGTACGAGTTGAAGATAAACGTCAAGATGACGGCAGCAATGCTGTATAACACAATATTAGAGAGACCGCCCGGTAGAAACTCTGAGTTGTTGAAGAGGCATGACACCGAAGGGAAATGGCCCAGGTCCTGCACTTCACTACGGGTGGCAGAGCGAACCTCGGGACAGCGTTTCTGTAAGTAGTCATACTTGGTTCGATAGAGAAGTTACTTGGTTCCCTGCACCGCCGGCCGAGGTTCATTAGGCTCGTTCTGGACTTCTAGTGCCAAAGAATCAATCCACGATCCCAAGTCCCTATCGTTGTCCGTGACTCTAACCAACGGTTCCAAGTCATTATCGAGGCAGGCGATCCCACCTTCTGGTAAGAGATGAGCTGCTCAGCGAATGTTTTGACTGCCTTTAAGTTATTCTTGAAATGGTGTAGTATAGATGTTCGGTTTCACGACTACCGTCGTTACATGACGACCACCATTCCTGAATCCCAAGTACAAAGATCCAATGAGTAGCGTCAGGGCTCCCGTGAAGTGGCGTCACTGGCATGCAACCAGCCGTCAAAAGCAGTTACCCAATGCTCCACCGGCATCCGCACAGGTAACGCGCTGTCCACAAAGCCTGCAGAGCTAAACATGCCTGGCCTCGCAAACCCTTCGACTATCACATTCCCCCACAGGGTGAGCCACGCCATCGTCCATATCCACCCTGCGACTCCGCCCACCCTCTTCCCTGTCCACTGGTAATACGTCCGCTCGGCAAGGATTCCCGGGCCCATAATTCCAAACCCGACTAGCATTCTCCACATCTCCGTCCGCCCATCAAGCGACACCATTGCGATATGATGGAAGATGGCTGACGAAAGGAACGAACCGATCACGACCCCTGCACGACCGAGGAGAGCGGAAAGTGGGTAACCACCCATGTAAAGAAACGTGTGACGGAAGCATTGGTGCCATCCTCGACTCCAAAAACTGCTCAGCGACGTAGAGCGCCACGGGGCATCAAATAGAGGAGGCCATTGAGAGGGGTCTTGTCCGAGAAAAAGAATAGCAGCTAGGGTGTTTAGGTCGTAACCCATCTGTAAATTGGCGTACATGCCAAAGGCAGCTAAAATGGTAATAATACTTGATCGAAAGTATCGAACGAAGAAGGGAAGAGCTTCATCGAAAATAGACGATCCTGTAGGTGTGGGCCCACTGCCTATAGGAGCGAATGCCAGGACTGCTCGATGTAAGGCACTGCATATCAAGGCGTGTATGACCGCAGAAGAGAATACATGGAAAGCAAAGAAGTTGCGGTTTGTTGGACGGGTTTCTCGTGGAATGTACAATCCATGCGACCAATTCCAACCTTGCCCACGGAGGCTTGAGGCAAGATCGAGGGCAACTAAAAAGACGGACTTTGATTCGTTTCCAGGGAGTAGATGTCGCACAAGTGGTTCTTTTGCCAACGTCCAGTGAAGGGTACGGATAACAATGAAAAGCATAGAGAGCTGAGGGAAACCTGACATATCAGCCTTGCCCTTGGTGGTGGGATTCGTACTATTGAAAGTGACTGACCACCAAGACAATATTGAGAAATCGCAACTCGGGTTTACTGATAGACATCTCCACGGAAACTGCTGCACGCAACGCTAGCGAAGCGACAAAAGGCCATAATGCGACTCGAACAGGGCGTATCTTGGGCGTGATGGCCAAAATAGCGAAGATGAAGTAGCAGACCAGTGCAGGAAGGATATACGATAACAATGTAATAGGCCCCATGGGAACTTTGGTGGCTGGAATGCCAAGAACATGCATTAGAGTAGATAGCATGCCCGACAGTGGGGATCAGGAACAACAGTCTTTTTTAGTTCCAACAGAAACTAAAAAATCGTCCTATTGGGGCCTGGGCGCTCTGCTTCGATTTCCAACTGAACGAATAATCATGGCGCAAAACCAAGGAAAGTCACCTAGCAATTTTAAGATATGTGCCTCCCACTCGAAACAGCAGAATGCGGCCTATCAAAAAACATGAGAAAAAAAAAGGATCGCTCAGAAAGCTCGGAGCAACGAGACTCACAAGATACACACGGGGGTATAAGTCGAACAAATCACGGTGGCGATTCGCAACATAACCGCCCAGGCTCAAATTTTGACTCCGAGCCGGAGTCAAACGCTCGATACGAAACCTTATCAAGACCAAATACATACAAACTTGAGACCTTCCCACAACTCGCATCAAATTACGTACCAATTTTTTATGAAAGCGTCTTCCGTCGGGAGGGAGAACGGAAAATCGGACGTTCGAAGGCGAAGAACTTGGTAACGGAGTAAGACTGAGCGCACTGGGGCCGCCATCGGTTCTTGATGAGTCTAGGCTCGATGGTGGCAGCCGTTTTCATAATCTTGACGCTTCTCGACTCGACACTGCTTCTCGCATCTAGTACTCCCGGGCATACACAGCGGATTGGCAGTTCTGCATCTCGGCGGGCATGCGTTTCGATAACGACAAGACTTGGACTGGTAGTTGGCGGAATCAAAATAAAATCACCACCCTAGGGCCCCCCATGCGACCTACGTTCATATCCGGGCCGAGTTGTACAGTAATGGCGCAAATCGCATCTCACGTGTTGTTGCCATGTTGACTCTCCAGTATCAGTCACTCGTTTTCGGTGGGACCGTCGTCCTGGTTTCTAGGCCCGCGCATACACTCGTCTCTGAACCAAGCACGCGTACCCTTCGAGACGAGCGCGCGTTCCGGTCAATGCTTCCCTTGATGTAAAGGGCTGCGAATTCGCCCCCTTTTTTTTCTCTTCGAGCTCGTGCCGGACGATCGAGCGCGTGACGTACTTTATCGAACGTAGAGGTCCACGAGGTTGTCGAAGATTCGGCGCCGTTCGAGTCTATGTACAAGGTAAGACAGGGTAATGTGCGACGTTATTATAACTTTGGGGATACAACCTAAAGAAGAAGTCTTAGTATGATCATAGGCAGGGGTCAGTCTCGTTTCCGTCTTGCCGTACTAAAAGTCGACTGAAAATCAGTAACGATAGGTTTTGCTCCAATAATATGATCCCAGGCACTCGGGAAAAAGTAATGCATGAATGATGAATCTCACACGATAGTGGTCGTTGGAAAACTGAAAGGTGCAACGCATATGTGATTGATGCCTTGCTACGAACCACGGGCCATGTCTCCACGAATTCGTTTTCTCCACAGTGCGCTCAGAATTTATTTACTTAATTCCCGGTCGACCGGCTTTCGTTCACCGTGCTATATAGATCGAACAGATACAGTGATACGACGACACCGCCATCGCAAGTCTCTATTCCGACCCCTGACCTTTTTTTAAAAGCTTTACTTACGCGCCGTACATAAGTAGCGATGTAAAGTTCGCAACGTTCCTTCCCAGGGCTTATTGCCCGATCACATCGAGGTACGGCAGGACATCAATCATAATTTAGCATCGCCACCGCCCCGGCACACCGCTTTTTTTTCCCTGCCTTACGAATCAGAATGATCGGAGGGCGATCTGGTCATGTGGTCTGATTTTCGACTCTGCAGGCGTGACCTTTGGGTTCGTCGCTTTCGCTTTTCATGGCCGGTCAGTCGTTGTAAGCTGACTCGGTTTTTTTCAGTGTCTTTTATAGGCGCTTCGAATCGCAGCTTGGTGGCGTGTGTCGGTGTACACGGCTCTGAGCCATGGGAACATGCTATGCAAGAGTTTACGGCCGGTGCGAATCCCTGGTGAGGGCAACGAGAAGCGAGGGCTCCAGCCGACGACGTTGACGATGAGGTCTACATCTTTGTCAAAAAGCCAAGACTCGGAGGGAAAAATCGTTGAAACAGACGCCCGCGCTTCGTCATGCAATAATCCCCCCCACGTCGTTCAGCGAGCATACTAGGAGTTATGGGCAAGAAAGAAGGATGTTTAACTCGCTTACGGAACCGGTGGGACACATGTCGCACCCAGGTGGAGTCGGTCCTCTTCCTATGGACCACCGACGTCCGAGACATTCGATGCGGCTAGAACTTGTAAACGGACGAGCGAGTGTGTCTCAAGGTTCTATTTCCCACCAAGCTTGAATTATCATCATCTCCCAAGCGCCATGGTAAACTGTCATGTTACTCGTATTTTCAACCATGGACGCGGACACGCCAAACCTGTATTCGTGTTAGTCGCCGGAAGTAAATCAGCGGGAAAGAAAGAGTCTCGTGTGGTTATTATTGAAAGAAAGGACACACGGATATGCCTCTCGCCCCGATTCTTCGACACCGTGGACCTACCAGCCAGATAAAAAGGTCACACGTCCGTCGAGCAAGCGCCGCCAACGCATACCAATGCCCAATACCACAGGCCTTCACAGCTCATAACACTGCCACGTCGGCCCACACGACCTTTAAACAGTCTAAACGTTGAATGTCGTCGTCTGCCTTGCAGACAAGCGCAAAACCATTGTATCAGCAGTGCTCCCTTCCATGCCAACGACGTGCACTGATCACGACCGACCCAAACGACGGCGAAGGCTGGATGGGGCCAAGGCACCTGTTGGGTTTAAAAATAACACAAGTAATAAATCGTTGGCATCCGTCCCATGAGACGCCGTGCGTTCCAACGGACGCGTGCGATGACGTGATAGTATGGTAGCATGATATATAGGTGGCACGCACGTGATACACGCTTCACGCGATGGAGCGGAGTGGCACAGCCGTCGATGGGACGTGCGTGTGTGTGATCATATGAATGTATGTATGTATGTGGCCTGAGGAGGAGGAATTCGCCAGGACTCGTGAGACAGAGATTCGGTGCATCACGAGATGTTGGCATACGACGCTCCGACGGGGCGCTCGAGTCACATTCGTACCATCAGGTCTGATATATGAGTTCACTGTCGTTCTAGCGAGTGCCGGTGCAGGGCCGGTGGCCGCCGATCAGTATCTTTGTCGACGTAAGATTATCATTGCAGGGGCGTGACGTCGTCGTGGGCCGCCAACTCCACGAAAGGTGTGATGATCCTCTATTCGGATAATAGGAAGAGGGGGTGTCTGACGGCATCTGTCGTTGTCTAGCTGGTATTTATTTCTTCGGTGGCGGTGAATCGTAGTCGTCTTTACGAATTATATGGGTGCGGTTGCATCGGAAGGTATCATGTTTCCGATCTACGCGAGATTAGCGACGGTTGCGTGTTCCCAAGTGGACTGAGAATGCACCGGGTTCTTGGTTGTACGCGCGACGACGTGAACGTCCTCTCAGACATCTCCGCCCGTCGGGACGAGAACTTACACGGCATCTGTTAGCGGAGCCCGACACGGACGTAGATGATCTAACAATATCACAGCTTGCCGAATGTCAGGACGTGCCTTGAGAATGATCTATGCAGTGAGCGAGAGCGAAAACCAATGACGAGAGACAGATCGGTGACGCCGGTTCACCGAGCTCCGGTGCATCCGATCTCGACAGATGCCAGATACCAGATACATAGATCAACGAGGGGGCTCTGTGGGACGTAAAACGTCGCGTCCGCGCAGACCATCATACTAGTGCGATATGCGTCAGCGGCAACCGCTCGTACTTGCGACAAGGTTACAACTTACGTGACAAGCCTCACGTCACGAACGGATCGGATCCGCAGCGCACACAGCGCAAAGATTGGCGAGTGTTAATCGGAGAGACGTTGAGTTCCCGGTCCCCCGCAGCAACTCGAACGCCGCACTTACCGTTCGATCTGTCATAACACGATTTCATTTCGGTGATCCAACTTTAGCTACAGAACGTTCAATCCAAAGCCGTGCTGACTCAGCATGCGCTGAGATTGAAATGTACGGCAAGTGCCGACGAAAGGCGCGAGGGTTAGCAAAAAAAAATTGTCAAGATCGAACGAACGAATCGCGCGCGATTTCGACGCCCTCGACGAACAACGACGACGTCGACCCTTGAAATACTAAAATCATGTCAGCGTACGTTCCCGATTGCCATCGTCGTGCACAGCCGTCCTGACGAGCCACTTGCAGAGAAGAACAACTTCAAGATGTACCCGAAAGCGAGATCGAGTCCAACTGGGACCAGGTCGTCGACAAGTGCGTGCACGACCATCGGATCTCGTTATTGCCTCGTCTGATCTGCTGTCGTTAGCTTTGATAACATGGATCTGAAGCCAGAGCTTCTTCGTGGTATCTACGCCTACGGGTAAGTTCCATCTCCCCTAGAAGCCGTGGTGTTCTCAACTAGACCCTGTATCAAGTTTCGAACGCCCTTCGGCCATCCAGCAACGTGCAATCGTGCCCGTGATAAAGGGTCACGACGTCATCGCCCAAGCCCAATCCGGCACTGGCAAGACTGCCACATTCTCAATTTCGATTCTCCAGCAGCTGGACATGTCCATCAAGGGCTGCCAAGCACTTATTCTAGCCCCCACTCGCGAACTCGCGCAGCAAATCCAAAAGGTCGTGATTGCTCTTGGCGACTACATGAACATCGAGTGCCATGCGTGCGTTGGTGGTACGAACGTGCGGGAGGACATGGCTAAGCTGCAAGAGGGCGTTCAGGTCGTTGTGGGCACGCCTGGCCGCGTATACGACATGATCAACCGGAGAGCGCTTCGCACCGATCATATCAAGATATTCTGTCTCGATGAGGCCGACGAGATGTTGTCCAGAGGATTCAAGGACCAAATCTATGAGCTCTTCCAGCTCTTGCCCCAGGAAACGCAGGTCGTGTTGCTGTCGGCGACGATGCCCTCGGACGTGTTGGAAGTGACGAAGAAGTTTATGCGTGATCCCGTCCGGATTCTGGTCAAGCGGGATGAATTGACACTCGAAGGTATCAAGCAGTTTTACATTGCCGTGGAAAAGGAGGAATGGAAATTGGATACGCTTTGTGACCTTTACGAGACCGTGACGATCACCCAGGCGGTCATTTTCTGCAACACGAGGCGGAAGGTGGACTGGTTGACGGAGAAGATGCACTCGCGTGAATTCACCGTGTCCGCGATGGTATGTAGCCATGCGCTAAGAAGGGATTCTCGCTGATGGGCCTGCGTAGCACGGAGATATGGAGCAGAAGCAACGAGAGGTGCTAATGAAAGAGTTCCGATCTGGATCGTCTCGCGTACTGATCACGACGGATTTGTTGGCGCGTGGAATCGACGTGCAGCAGGTGTCGCTGGTGATCAACTATGACCTGCCGACGAATCGGGAGAATTACATCCACCGCATCGGACGCGGTGGTCGGTTTGGACGCAAGGGTGTTGCGATCAACTTTGTGACGACAGACGATGTTCGGATGCTGAGAGACATTGAACGTGAGTGTGACAGCTGGAGAACGTCACGAGGACTGACCGTGTCGTAACTTGTGGACAGAATTCTACAACACACAGATTGACGAGATGCCTCTGAACGTGGCGTACGTCGTATTTTTGTTGCTGGTGGCGATGACTGATGACTGTTGGCTAGTGATCTCATCTAGACGGACGAGAGGAAATGTGTTGTGCGATGGGGAGGTTTACATAGCCCAGGATGTAGAGGAGCACTGCCTTGTGGTGTAATAAAAATATATGGCGTTGCATCGCCTTTGAGGGGGTTGGAGGAAGGCGCAAGGCTGTACACACGTACCGAGCGTTCACAGGAGATGACAGCGGACAGTCGCACTTGGCCGCGGTCGGTCTCCGGTTACTCTGCGCTCCATCACGAACTCACTAGAGGCCCATCAGTGTGCTGCTGCGCCCACTTCCCGGCCATCTCGCACGCCGAGAGCCTAAACCACCCAACCACCCCCTCGCCTCGCCTCACCTCCTCCTCGAGTGGCGGATCCGAGTCTATTTTATATATATAAGCACCTGGCCAATCGTGTTGGTTACACTCTCACCACCGCCATCCCACACCCACTGCGCCTGTCGGAAAAATGGTCAGTTCTCTCCTGCGCTGTGCTGAGCGTATATAACCCCACCACAGAAGCGCTCCCGTCTCAGTCTCTCCACCGCCCAGCCCTCCTCCTCCTCCCCGTCCCACATGCCCCCCACCGCGTCCCCGTGGCCCGCCTCCCCCGCCTCCCCCGTCTCCCAAACGCCCTACCCCCTCCGCGCCCCGAACGCATCCGAGATCCTCCCGCGCCTCTATGTCTCCGACCTTGCCTTTGCCGAGAACCCCGCCGCGCTCGCCTCCCTCGGCATCACCCACGTCCTCTCTGCCATGCGCGGCTACGTCGCGCTCCCGCCCCACACGCTCCACGCCCAGTACCCGCTCGACGACCTCCCGTTCAGCGAGCTCGCCGCGCACCTCCCCCACACCACCGCCTTCCTGCGCGCCGCCCTCGCCGACCCGGGCGCACGCGTCCTCGTCCACTGCATGGAGGGCGTCAGCCGGAGCACCTCCGTCGTCGCGGCCTATCTCATCGCCGAGTACGGGTGGACGACCGCGCAGGCGATCCAGTTCATCAAGTCGAGGCGACGCGCTGCAGAGCCGAATTTCGGGTTCGTGCAACAGCTGCAAGAGTATGCGGAGTCGTTGAGGCGATGATGCTCGGCCTTTTTTTTCTTCTTTTCTTCTTTCTTTCTTTCTTTCTTGGCGTCCTTTTTTTTTTGCTTCTTGGGAAACGCGTGGAGGAGGTCTTCCCCCCTATCCCCTATCCGCCCTCGCAACGTGGAGCTTCGTTGGTGACGATGAGAAAAAGGGAACCGGAGGCGACGCACCACCACCCATTGTCGGCATATCCCTCGATCCGATCGCACAAAACCTGTTTATTATCTATGGACTCGGCACGTCTGCACAGGATACCCCCCCAATCCCATCCATGTCGCCTGTACGATTATCAGACCGTCGTCGAGATGACATTCTTGTATAGAGGCATCCAACGCATTCCCATTCCACTCATCTGCTATCCTATCTAATAAATATCAATATATATGTATATATTCCCTCGTGTCCTATGCTATATCCTACTATAATACCTATAAGCGTCTAATTCCCGCAACGTCAAGAATACATACCACCGCGTGCACCCTTTATCGATAAAAATGAATGTTACATGGTATATATGTATATATGTAAAGGCACACACCTCTCCGTCCCATTTCCGTCATGGCATCATGCCACCAATCCAACTGGACGTGTGTTATGAGCAGCACACCGCCCTCGTGGGCCCTTGATCGAGCGCCACATTACCATTCGCGGGTTTGGACAGCTTCACGCCTGGTGACTACATGTGGGGGAGGCAAGCGGCCGGTCAATCAACATCATCCTCCATTGTCCGACGAAATGGAGAAACAAAACCGGAGATGCAAAGACCAAGATGACGCACCCGATTATCGTCGAATAGACCCCGCTGGATCTTGTCCAAAATATCCCTCGACGCGTCTTCAAACGCCCGATCCACGTTGTGCCCCGACTTGGCGCTTGCCTCGACGAACAAAAGACCTTCCTGTTGGGCCCACGCGGCGGCCTCCTCGGTCGTCACCTGGCGTTGTTTGGGCGCCGTAGTGGAAGATGAGGAGGGAGAGGCGTCGTCGGGATCGCAGAGATCGACCTTGTTGCCCACGAGAATGCAGGTGAGGTGCGGGTCTGCGTGCTCGCGTACGTCTGCTAGCCACCTGCGCGCGCTGATGAAACCTGTGTTTGAAGGGGGAGGATCACGAAGGCATGCGGGGGTGGCGAGAGCGACGGAAAGAGAAACAGGGGGTGGGCGGAACCACGGCGATACCATCCACAGCAACCCATCCACAGCAAGGGGGGGACACACGCCGTGTGCACGCGACCGGGAAATAGAGAGGATCGATACAAAGAAAGAAAGAAAGGGGGCGGCGTCAAAGAGCGAGATCCATATCCATGATAGGCTAGCATTACGCACTCGTTCGAGAGGTCACGTCATAGACGAGCAAACAGCCTGCAGCACCCCGGTAATAGGAGCGCGTGATGGAGCGAAACGACTCGGTGCCGGCCGTGTCCCAACCTGTGCAAGAGGTAAGCCCTGTACGTCATCGGGAAGGCACGTCCGAGATGCGAGGAGCGCGGGGACTCCAGGCACGCAGCAAGGGGGCACTGACATTGGAGCTTGACGATCTTTCCTTGGTCCGGGATTTCGACGAGCTTGGATCCGAATTCGACGCCGAGCTGTGTGGACGTGAGGGTGGATGAGTCAGCGGTGAGGCCGGGGCGCATGTGGACGTTACCGTGGGGTCCGGATTTGCCAGGAAGCGCTGGTCTGTGAGGCGGACGAGGAGGGACGACTTGCCTACGGCGGCATCACCTGTTTAGGGTCGTCTTAGTAGGCCTACAGTGCCAATCGTACATTCGACTCACCGGTGATGATGAACTTGAGGACGTAGTGCCATGTAATGCCCGTCATGGTCGTGGACAAGATGTAATGACGGTTATCGTCCCTCCCGCCTGGCAAAAACGACCCCTCTCAGGGGGGTCGGCATCGGATACTTCCGGAAGACGACATGCTCCGTTCGTTTGCCGCCTTCCACTTCACACACACCCACATAGCACGATGAGCACAACCTGGAGAGGCGTCTTCACGTACGTCGGCCTTGCACGACGAACAGACCCACGCTGACGCACCGCAGGTACAACAAGTACGCTCAAATCACCGCACGGGCCGTTCGCCAGTCCATGAAGGAGACGGAGCGAGTCGGTGCAGAGAAACGCGGCTCCACTGCCCTACGATACCAAAAGTGGGAGAACGGCGTCGGCGGCCAGCAGGTGAGCCTCCTTCTTTCTTTCCTCTGCCTCGCTTAGCGTTGCCCAGGTATACCTCAACCCCGAGGGAGACAAGAAGACCGCCTGAGTGTTGTGAAGGCCCTGTTTCGTACCCGTGTTTTTCCTCCTTGTTTCCAATAGACGCGCTCGCTGAACGCCGAATAAAAAAAAATACGCCTTGCATTCATTTGCTGTACATGACTTTTTTCGTGTTCCGTCATGTCTTTCCATCCCGACCCCGAGGCACGCCCTCTTCAAAGCCATGGTCATGTGACATCGACCCGCCGCATTAATCATGCACAATCATCAACTCTCGGTGCTGACTACAACAGATCACGATCATCACTCGCTAACCGTATATACTCGAGTCTGGCCATACATCGGACGTTCGTCATTGACTTGCCCCTCCTACCGCATTCCGAGTTGCTGAGTGCTCGACCATGACAGGTCATCAGCGCTCGTTTGCGCTTGCACATGGCTACCATCGGAGGGTGCTATCTCCGTCATGAATGGCGGTACTAAGCATTGATGACCACGTCCGGATCAACTCACCCACCGTTCACACAGCCAGGATAGACCATAACCGTCTGTCTCCAACATCCAATCTCACGATCTCATCTTAGATTTCACCGGTTCCACGCGCGAGCAAATTTTGCCTGGAACGCAACCGAACGCGCCGTCGACTCCATCACGTCGGCTGACAGTTTCGATCACGCGGATTCTCTCCCGAGGATCGGTCAGCCGGTCGGCACAGACGAGTTTGCCGGCTGAGCTTGCTGGAACTTCGGGATACGGAACAGTGATTTTTTGTTCGATCGTTCGCTTGAGTGAGATGTCTCAGACACGGTCGCTGGACTTGGACTTTGCCAAGTGACGTCTGATTGTTTTTGAATCTGTATTTTTCTTTGCCGAACGTGTTCGTTTTTCGATCGATGTTTTTTTTTGCTAGGCCCTGGAGGGCCTCGTTGGCGAGCGCATCAATACGTGTACACGCGGCTGGACCCCGAGGCTGCGCGTCGTTGGCGATACTCGAAGAAATCGTTCTCGATACACGCTGCCCTGTGGACCGAGGTACGTCCCGTCCGTCCTCGAGTTCGTTCCCATTCACATGTTTAGCAGAAAGTTGTGGACAGTACTTGGATGACGTTCGATTCATCGTATGCGCAGCCAAAAACGATACAAGATGAGAATCATGAGACGAAAAAGTTCCCATTCGCAAAGGGAGAGTGGAAACTACTCAAGGGATCGGATTATACCAAGATTTCCTATCGAATACGTCTCGAGTTGATGAAAACGCACCGAGGACGTAAAATTTCCGGTCATGATATACGTACGTTCCGATGTACGAAAGCATGTAGCGTCCATCGTGGGGGTGCACCCCAATAAACGAGGATTGAAAAAATTTCTGGAAGACAAAAAAATAAAACAGAAAGTCAGAAAGCATACTACAATAATTTAGTGCAGATCGCGATCGGACGTCCTCCGTCAGTGTTTCCCCGTATGTATTTTGGGAAAGGAAGCACCCCCCGTCCGAATGAGTAGTAGCTTCATCACGAACTTAGGCAACGGCGATCTGGCGAACAAGAACGCTCGCTACTTCGTCGTTCGTCGGCGGATCGTCATCCTGTATGCGCGCAGAAAGCGATGCGGCGATCGGCTGACTCGAATATTTCGAGAACCAAAGATAATTTTTGAATTACCCAGGATCTGCGACCGTTCGTGGCCGCGAGGCAACCTCAGACGCTTCCGAACTGCTACGGTTTTGCTTCCTCTTCACACCTTCACGGTCTAGGTCCTCATGTATGATGTTTGAAGTGCCACAGGCGGACAGACCTTGCAGTGTGCTTGAATTCGCCGGCCAAAAGGGGCCCTGGCAGGTGGCGATGCACCCTTCCCGCTTCGGTGCATGCTCCAAACCCGCCCCCTGCCCGACACCCACCCCGAGCTCACCGTCTTCCATCGACCAGACTTTACCGAGTACCGCGTCGAGCACTGGCGGCTAGCCCGTGATGGCAGCGCGCGAGTCCTCCGTGGAGCATGTGTCTGGTCGTTTCTCGACGTCGGCGTCGCGTTCGCAATGCTCGTCGTCGCATCAGCGCTCTTTCTTGCGCACGTTCGTCTGCTCTTTCTTTTCATCGTCGATCGTCTGGTCTGACCATCGTCATCGCTTAGGTCTGCGACGACGACGCCGTAGTGGACATCGGGACTCGAGGATGCGTCCTTCACTATATCCTCGCCTTCCCCCGCCCGCTCCTCCTCGGCATCGGCACCTCGCTCGCCTACCTCCTCTGGTCCCGCTGCACCCAAGTACTGTACGGTACGTCCAACTCTCTCTTCTCCACTCTCCTCAACCCCCCCCTCTCATCCACCCAAAAAAAAAGAATCCGTTCTCGTCTTCCCCACCCTCGGAATCCAACTCGAAACACACCGCGGCCATCCCGCACTCCCACATCGCCCGCTCACCACCACGCACCGATTCATACCCCTCTCTGTACTCGAGGACGTGGTGCTGCACGAAGGCTTTCGGCGGTGGAACGTACGGTATTATCTCGCGGCGCTGTATCGCACAGGGAGACGCACCACCCATGCAGACACTGACGGTGACAGCGATACTGGTGCGGGTGTGGACTCTGGCTCGGGGACTGTCCGCGTCTGCGTCGCGTTCGAGGTACGTTGCAGATGGACCGTTTTGAGCGTCGTCGTGCTAACATGCTTTGGGCGTGGTACAGAATATCCTCCCCTTTTTTCCAATACTCAAAGAAGTCTATCTAGGTATTCAACAAGAACTCTTTCCACCATCCACGCACGTCGTCGAGTGTGAAGCATTGGATACGGAGACGGAGATGGGAAAGGAACCAGACACGGGGAACGACGAGCAAATATGTGACCAGTGATGTTAATCATGCACGGCCAATAAATTTTTAAAAAAAGTGCATCTCATGATATTAATGCATCCTCTATCACATTCAACGGGACAAGGCGGAAAACTGAGAATCCTCGAGCGAGACGAGAGACAAGAGTCACTAGTCAGACAGATCAACGAGTCCTAGCAAACGAGCACCCCCAATCGCGATCAACACAAACACGCCCCGTCCACCCATCGACGTCGGTCTCCTAGTTTTGAACGAAACCCTTGCCAGAGTAGCCTGGCGACGAAATACCTATACGTAGGCGTCGTCAGCACGCTCCACGGGGCGAGGCACACAGACCACGTACCCGTGATAGGATCCAGATTCTGCTCGCGCGCACGCTCGTTCGACGCTTCTTGCCATTCCCGAGAGAGCGTCTTGGGCGGTGGTGGTGCTATCGACATATCCCGGGATCAGTCCCCCCCCAAAAAAAAAAACGAACGCGAAGCCAGACACGGTCACACGTACCCCGCGAACGAACGCCCAACGAAATCGCACCGGCGACACCGACGAGCGCCATCGTGAACAGGAATATCTTGAGGCCGTCGCCGGGTTGGCTTACGGGAGTCCGAGGGCCGTGGGGACCGAAAGCGACGTAGTACGCTGCGTTACCCGACCCGCCCGATCAGAGACGGAGGACGGAAGACGGGAAAAATGTAGGGACTTGCCTGCTTTTTTCTCGTCCACTGACAGGGCCTTCCAGTCCTTTTTCTGAACCTCCTCGAGCTGTCTCTGTACCGTCGCCTGGTCCGTCTTGGACAACTTCTCCCACTGGGCTTCGACGTTGCTCAGCGGGATCATGGACTCTCCCGCCGACGACGCGGTGGGTGCGGCCGTCGTCAGACGGCGCAAAGCGAGACGTTGGACGGTAGGACGCGTTAGACGGAGGGCTTGCATGGATATATACGATGTGTGCGGCCGAAAAAGGCGGAGAGAGCAAGTCGATGGCAGCGTTGGCAAAAACGAGCGGATTTAAGTGGAAAAACCCTCAGCGTGCGAATCGGCTCCGACCGGGTCGACGATAACACTCCACTCGCGCTCCTCGAATCTCGCTAGAGTTGCATTCATGTGCACGAACCACAAACAGGACGATGCGACTGTGCAAGATGGAACACCAAGAACAAGGGAGAGAGGGAAAAAGGGAATGGTCGACACACAAGACAAAACGAAACCTCGGAGCACGCAAAAAGCGAAGGAATAAAAAAAAAGCGGCATAAAAAGTAGAGACGGAAGAAGAAAAAAACATATTCATAGCAATACAAGTAACGGAGGATATCACACAAGTGCCATCTTCTCGCCTCAAGCACCCTCTGCCACAGCACCTCCAGGGCAATCGCGGGAAATGTGTCTGAGAATTCGTGAGCAAACCGAACCATAAAGCATTGGACGAAGCGTACCCTTCTGAGCCACAGGTGTAGCAAGCACGCCTCTGAGGTTGAGGGCACTCCCGGCTGATATGTCCCTATAAAACCCCATTTAACTCGACGTCCTGCTCGGATTTGACCACGGCACGTACGATTCCAGAGCAATTGTAACACTTAGACCCTTGAGAGCAGTCGCGCGACACATGGCCTACGCCACCGCACGTGTAACTAGACAGTGTCAAACGCGAAAGGTAGAGAGAATAAAGGGAGCTGCGCACCAAGTTTTGCCTCCACCGCCAAACGTACCACCATACGCACCACCACCTCCTCCTGCCCTATTTCCATACCCCCCAGCGTTAGCAGAAGCACCCCCAGGGCACGCACGTGCAATGTGCCCCATCTTTCCACAGCGGTAGCACTCCTGACCGGAATTACCGGTGTTGGCCCATCCACCACCACCTCCGCCGCCGCCACCGCCGAAGCTGGCCCCTCCGGCACCCTGGGGACAGTCGCGAGACTATGTCATGGGCATGCGTCAGCTGTACATCACTGTCAAAAAAAGAACACGTACGATGTGACCTTCCTGGCCACACTTGTAGCATGATTTAGCCTTGGCTTCCATCGTGCAATCACGTGACACGTGACCCTCCATTCCACCTATCCCGTTGCTGTCAACTCCGAGCACGGCATGAAGAAAAGACAAGCGCTGCTCACAGTTGTAGCTAAGACGACGAGCGCCAATTCGATAAGCGCCCACCACCGCAAGTTTTCGAGATCAAACATTACCATGTAGGTGTGCCAGCCTTGGGACAGTTGGCAGCTTGATGGCCGACTAACATGTGGTTGGCACGCAATACATCATTTTTTTTGGTTCACGACATGAGAACGGGAATCAAGGATCAATGATCCACGATTAAATCATTCATTGGAATTGCAACGATGATGATGTGTTTTTTGTGGGCGCCATTCGTCATCGGTACGATATGTAAAGCAAAAAAAAAGAACACAGCGGTCCACGTCAGCACCGCCCAGCACACAGATGAAAGGAGAGAATGTAGATAAAGAGAGCGGTCGGGAGTCGCTAGGTAAAAACGGGCCTCCGTCGCCGACGACGAGTCATTGGGGGGGAAAAGACAAGCAACAACACGAAAACACCACGCACAGCCTCCACAGTTGAAACATCCACGAGCGCCCGACATCATACGTCTTGTTCGGAAAAAAAACCTGGAAACAATGCGTTAGGGGAGACCGATCGGACAGCGAGCCCGTCCGCGACTGCGCACGACGAGCACAGAGCGAGCCGATGTTGTACAGCCCAGGGGACAAACGCACTTTCGAGGGGGAAAACCAACCAACACGCAAGCTAAAGACAAAGAGGAGAGAGAAGAAAAAAAAGTGTGACCATCACACCCTGCATTGTGCACGTGCTCAACACGTGCCTGTCACGTCGTACAACTAAAGTCCCCTGTCTGCCTCAGACTTGTCCTTTTCCTTGCCCCTTTCCTTCTCGCTCTTCTTTCCGTCCCCATTAGCACCCTTCTTCTCTTTTTCCTTCTCGTCTCCGCCCTCCTCTAGCTCAGCACGTCCGATCGTCGCTTTGTTGTCCACCAACGCGTGTAGCGCAATCACCGACCGAAGCAGCGTGCTCAAGTACACCACCAACGATTGGTCGTTCGTGCTCGAAGTGAAACTCGTCGTCACACTCTGGTCGCTCAGATCCGGGAGGAGGTTGAGCGCATCCTGGAGATGGTAGATCACTTGGTGATTTACGGGTAACGTGCCCGCTGCCACGTCCAATAGATAACTGTGAATGTCACGCAACCGCGATCGAAGACCCTGCAACGACGCAAGCTGCTCGCTCACACGCGTCGCGAGCGTCGTCGTCGTCGAGTCTTTGATGTCCCGGAGGAGATGTTCCACTCCTATTTCTTCTGCTTCTTCTGCTTCTATGGCGGAGGGAACGTGGAGGAACGTTTTGCGCGTCTCGGTGCCATCCTGGAACAAGCACCGTGAGTCGAAGGTGGTTGCAGAGGAAGCGTGCATACGTCTTTGATTTCTTCCACGGCGTAATAGGCGTCCGTGGGGATCCCCACCGTATCGGGACGCACGTCGACGATGACCATGACCGGCTTTGAGATATACCGTTTGAACAGGTCATTTATCTCCTGATCTGACGCTCTGAGCTTGGGTCCCGTGTGATACCATCCGATCATGCGTTCTCGTGCTAGACACGAGTCAGGTCGACGGATCGAAGCACGACGACGACGTACCATTGACTTTTTTGAACATGTCGTACATGCCCTCGATGTAATTATGGTCGAGGAACCACGTCTTGCTGTCCTTTTCGTCCTCCTCGAACGGGATACCAAACGAATTGGCTACGTTGACGGTCTTGCCGTTGTCCTGCCCGAGAAGGACGCCGACGACCCGTTTGGACGAGTTGCGGGATATAGTACGGGCATGGTGGTCTGTCACGGACAGGAGAACGAGCGGGTGGACGACTGGCAAGGTGACGTATGCGTGAACGTTGTCTCATCAAAGTTCGTAGGGACTCACTGACGGTGGTGCTCGAGAGGGCGGTCAGCTGCGGGAACTGTCAGCGGTGGATAGGACAAGAGAAAGAGCGTCGCTTGCCTGCTCCGTCGTGGATGCCACCATTATGCTTTCGATGCGTCGACCTCTGTCGCGTCTGTCCCGGATATCCGGCGACGCGCGTTGCATTGTCGCTTGTTTGGCCTAATTACCAAGTTACACGTCATTATCCTAAGTAGCTGCTGCAACAACGTAGATCATTCCTTGGGCATGGAACTGCTCCAAACGCTCCACCAAACGCACCAAACGCTCCAAATGCTGCGCTACACACTGCAGCGTACAGTGCATCGAATGCTGCTCCACATGCTCTATACACTGCCGCAAACACCGCCGCATCTCGGAGAGGACCACTGACACCTCTTGTATCTGCTCAGGTACTGGCAGGGTCTCCGAGACCTTCGGTCGCTCGACCTGCCGCCGAACTTCCCGCCGCTGAACGTCGTCCGTACAGAATTTCCTGACAGCGTGTTCCACGTCAGTGTCCCACCCTTTGTAGACGAGTTCTCTGACGAAGAGTTTAGATATCTTCCATCCGTTCGACACCTTTCCTCTCCTCGGCACTTGATGTCTATAAAAGACCTGATTCCCGAGGGCTTCGATGGCGACCCTTGCGAAATAGCAGGAATTGAAGCGACTTGCAGAGTACCGTGGTCGATGGAGGCTGATGATTTGCAGAATACTGAGAACGTTCTCCAAGGAGGGACCGCCGCTGCTGGTCTCCCATGTTAAATATCTGACACGTGAGGCTCCGATGGAATGGTGCACGGCAGATCGAGTGTTGATAACGTACACCGTGTCCCTGGCTTCGACTTCCGTGTTCATATTTTTGAAGTTGTATGCTCCTCGAGGTTCGCGTTCCGCAACGACCATCATATCCTCAGGCTGGTTTGGACAGGGGCTATAGGGAGTAAGTGCCACAATAAGGTACATATGTGTCGAATCATTTACGAAGTGTTCCTGAACCGGAGTAACAGGAAATCATGTTGATCGTTCGAGCACTTTCGACTCATTTGAGTAACCTCACGAAGTTCAACTCGAGGGGGCTGTCGCGGAAAGGTAAACCCCGCCAGTGACATAGAGATTGGTGAGGTTGGTGTTTGTCGAAAGTTTTCTAAATTGGATGCGCATTCGTTTACCTGGTTCGATAGAAGGGAAAGAGCCCCAGATGGTGCCTGATGAGTATGGACTGCCACTCAAAAGCAAAATAACCAGCGACCACTCACCACGGATACGGATGAGGGAGGATGGGGCGGGAGGATTGACGGCTGAAAGTGATCCGAGGCCATGTTCGAGGTTAACTGGGACTCCTATCGGAGGTACCTACCACTTGAAAGATATTACATAAGTTATACTACGTCACAATCATATTGCGTAACCAAACTGGACAGCTCAGCTGGCTGGCAATTTGTGATGAAATATCCTATTGTAATATACATGTCATGACTCTTTTCGCCTTACTCATACCTACGCTCACATGTGACTTCATTCGTCATCCATATCATGTGCTGACTCATATTCTTCGGCATTCCATGCCCTTCTACTCATTCTTCCCTTGTGTTATTAAAATTATAAATATTATTTTTAGAAAATATTTGGTGTTATGATATAAATTATGGCTTTCAGGCCTGCCCTATAGAAAGTGCATGGACCGCCAGCTCATGTATATAAGGAGTTGTCTATCAGTAGGACATTCCCCATCTTGAGTTTATTCATTGCTTTGGCAAGTAACCTTCTGAGCAACCTAAGGCCTTTTCATTGGTCCTGATATACAGTAAAACTCAAAATATCCTTCCTTACCTTGCCTGCCTCCTTGATGTCATCAAAGCCTCCTGCTGTATGTTACGATTCGCGCGTACCGTTACTCTTTTCCCTTTACCCTTACTCTAGCTTCTCTACAGACACTGCTCTCGCTGTTCGAGTCCCGCTTGAGCCACTTCTTTATTCCCCTCTTTCCCTCATCACCG